>NW_021026268.1:756714-775012 GCF_004153795.1 Camellia sinensis
TGTTACTTGCATAGAATATGCTCGTATCTTTTGCATAGAAAATGCACTCTTCCATACTTGCATAGAATATGCTCGTATCTTTTGCATAGAAAATGCACTCTTCCATACTTGCATAGAAAACGCACCTCATTTGCATAGAAGATGCATTCACTCGCACTATCTTGTGCACTTACACTTGGAGAGGTTAAATACCCGAGTGTACCTTAACCCCGAACTACGGCACTTTCTTGTGCTATGTTTGGGATACGTAGGCAACTTCATTCCGAAGTCCAGTCGTAAAACACTTCAAAATCAACTGTGTCCATGTAATGGTTTTGATCATCTTTGCCTTCTCTGTATCTGAGAGTTCGGTTGTCATCGTCACTCTGAGGACTGATTGCAATGCGCTGCGATGCTATCCAAACAAGGGGCAACTTTCCGTTGCCATACAGTGTGCCGTGGAGCCACTCAAACAAGGGGCAACTTTCCGTTGCCATGCAGCTCTTTTCAAGCAAGGGGCAATTTTCCATCGAATCTGAGGTTGTGCATCTCAAGAGTAGGTCCCGTGCTTGTTGAGCATTGGCCGTTTGCAAAAATAGTTTTTGAGAATTTTTCCAGAGGTTGACTATTCTCTCGAAAAGTATTCCATTTTTTTTCAAAACTGGACCATTTCTTGGATCCAAAAAAGGAAAATTTTCAGTGCTCATAACCTGACTTGCATGATTTTCAAATCAGAAAATTGAACAAGTATGTTAATCTGACACTCATTCTGGTCAAAATTGTCTTAGTAGAAAACCAAAACAAAAAATGGTCAAAATGATGAACTAGGGGCGCAGTTGAGTCAGGTGTTCTGTCTTTTCCCCATTATTAACATGCTTGCCAAGAAAGGCACCATACCTGCCGGAAAAAGGCATCACTGAAGCTAACCGCAAAAGGGCAGAAAACTCTCACATCTTCCAAGCAATGAGGTATCAAGCCAAGTGTGAAGCACGAACTGGAATGGGACGAGATATCCCATTCCCTCATCTGGGCAGATCTGATCACGTCCAAACTCCCCAGCAGAGCGTCGTCAACCGATGTCAGCTGCAGATTTGCTACACACCCAATTGTAGCGCAACCCCTCTATGGAAGAAACTCACTGTTGTGAACAAGAAGAAGAATCTAGCAGAAGGCTAGGGGCAAGAGCCCACAACATTCTGTTTATCCATCAACTGCCCAGGGGAGGGATTTAAAATGAGAGATTGAAGAATAGAGAGGTGTGCGCTGAGAGAAAAAGTGAGAAAAGGGCTTGTTTCAGAAAAATAGAGCTTGAGGGCCGAATGATGTGAGAATCACAAATGAGAAAGGGTGGGAAACACTACCCGGATAAACTGGCTCCTCGCGAACTAAAAGGTCTCTTGTCTTTGTAACACGTCTGTGTGTCGTGTCTTTTGTTTTGTTTACCTCAACTTTTGTTTTGAGTCTTTTTCGAGCGTTACTCGATGTGTTTAGGTCGTGTTCCTTTTGTTGAGTCATAGTATGCTGTGTTCAGTTGTAGGCTCAATACCCGGTTGAGAACCCTTTTCTCATCTTCAAAAAATCGTTTTATGCTCAGAGTGCTGTGCCATTCTCCACATTTGTACAAAACAGAAATTTTGTTCTTTCAAAAACCGCAGGGTTCAACCCGGGTCATGTGGGAACAGTAAAACCAGGACCTATCCGAAGCTGTATAGGTTCCAGACTGCGAAGCAAAAGAAAAGAGGGAAAATTTGGAGCATCTTAGCATGTTTTAACTTCGGCAATTCTGAGACTGCATTCCAGGTGCACCTTCTCAGGCCTCGTCGTTTCTCTAGAGTATGAGTGTATCTCAACCCCAAGTGTAAGCCTGCTTAAAGTCAGAATGGCAATTAAAGCAGCAGCAGATGTTATCTCTTGCCAACATAAACAGGGTGTGCCCTTTTTGAGCTGAGTGTGTTACAAAGTCCTCCGAAAGGTAAATCGGAGGCACCAGAGTACATGTTTGATGCCCTTCCATTGCATAGAATGTGCACTTTCATATACACTTCTGTTATATGCGTGCCGCGCATCGTTATGATTCATCCATAGAATATGCTTGCTTTCGATTCTGCATAGAATTTACTTTCAATATTGCATAGAATATGCTCCTGTTTCTTGCATAGAAAATGCTCGTATCTTTTCCATAGAAAATGCACTCTTCCATAATTGCATAGAAAATGCACCTCATTTGCATAGAACATGCATTCACTCGCACTGTCTTGTGCACTTACACTTTGTATCTCACTAGCACTATCTTGTGCATCTTGTGGTTGTATCTCAATCGCACTTTTTGTGCATTTCAAATCATTCGCGCTATTTTGCGCATCGCACTGTTTTGTGCAGCTTACATTCGTGCTTTCTTGCGCATCGCACTGTTTTGTGCAGTTTACATTCGCGCTATTTTGCGCACCTCAATCGCACTGCTTTGTGCAGTTTATCATTCGCGCTATTTTGCGCATTGCACTGTTTTGTGTAGTTTACATTCACGCTATTTTACACACCTCAATCGCACTTTCTTGTGCATTTCAAATCACTCGCACTGTCTTGTGCATTTCAAATCACTCGCGCTTTCTTTCGCATCGCATTGTTTCGTGCAATTTACTTTCACGCATTCTTGCGCATCGCACTGTTTTGTGCATCACATTGTTTCATTTGCGCTATTTTGTGCATCGCACTATTTTGTGCAGTTTACACTCACGCTCTCTTTCGCATCACACTATCTTGTGCATTTCATTACATGCTCGCTTTCATCTTGCATAGAAAAAGCTTGTAGCATTTGTCAGTGCATTGCGTCGCACTGTTTGTGCACCTTACTTGCATTTTGCATGCATCCTATCGCGTTATCTTGCGCACTTCACTTGTACTTGTTAGTACATTGCATTGTTTTGAATGCAAACCGGCTTTGCGTAGCGTATAAGTCCAATTGTCAAAGTCTTCTTTCATATCATTTGCATCTTGCCCCTGAACTACGCTGGTTTGATTCCTTGCAAAGGGATACGTAGGTAGCCTGCGGGCACAACCATTCATTCATTTGTATTTTGTTTGTTTGTCCAAAGTCTTCGGCCATGTCAAAAATAGGTCGTCTCTGGGCTTTGACATTCACTCCCGTCATTCTTATGACTTTCGAGTTCTGTCAAAGAGGGGCAACTGTAGACACCCTATTTTTGACAGCCCATAAGACTTGGGCGTTACTGATGGTTTACTTGGTGATAAAAGGTGTGCAGGGCAAAGATCCAGTTTCTCTGTCACACCCCTAACTCGCCCCTAAAAGTTTGGGCATGACCACCTCAAAAACGGACACAAAAACCTGATGAATATAACCTATGGGTCCTGAACGGAAGCATTTAATAACTTATAATAACGTAAAATAATATCCATTGAGCTACCACTACTATGCCAGGATCACAAACAGAACATAATGCAGATAAATATACAGTGACGTACATCTGAAGATAGCCATGTACATAAACACATACAGACCCAGCCCTCAAGGTCAGGCGTGTAACGAATACATGAGAAACTAAACGGATTACATACACATCAATCTTAACAAACTTCTAGGGTACAACTTAAAAACTTAGCAAAACTCCATAACTTAAACGGTCATCATCTAAGAGTTTAGATACTCAGGGATTGACAATTGGGTAATGGAAGCCACAGGTTAAGGTTGACCTCCAGGTTGAGTGCCTACAAAAACAGACATAAAATAAAGTGAGCCAAGCTCAGTGAATAATAGTACATAACAGTTCAATGTTCAACATGAATTATAATACATATCCGAGCATTTATCAGTAAAGAGAACATATGGTTAATTTGTTTCTGTATGCATAGCAAAGTATCTTCTTCAGAAAACTTGTCATGTTTTGAACATTCAGAGTGTCGTAGCTTATCTAGGCATTTTGGGAAAATTATCCAGAAAACGTATCACAACATAAACATGTTGGAAGTTCATAGCATTTTTATCATTTCATAAAATACTCATCGTATTAAACATTCCGTAACGCAAAATAAGGATTTCATTAAACATTGTATAGCATAGTCATTTTCAAAATCATTTATACAAAAGTATCTTTTACAGAACAGCCTTGGGCCCCATCCTAAATAGAGTGGCTTTCAACCCTTAATAGAATGGCATGAAATCCTTAACAAAATGGCATGAAGCCCTTATCAGAATGGCATAAGCCCTTATAATGGCATAAAGCCCTTGAAATGGCATAAAGCCCTTGTATTGGCATAAGGCCCTTGTAATGGCAAAAAGCCCTTGTATTGGCATACAGCCCTTGTAATGGCATAAAGCCCTTGTATTGGCATACAGCCCTTGTAATGGCATAAAGCCCTTGTATTGGCATAAAGCCCTTGTAATGCATGTATGAACTCAAGAGATGGCTCGTACGGATTCTAGAGGTGACTCGCATTGCAGCACTTAGTTCCGTACAACACTTTGTTTCATACTAACAGATCATACAAAATGGCCATAGGCCTCATAACTTTCACATTGGCTTTACGCCCAGTTCACATATGTATGGACTCAAGAGGTGGCTCGTACGGATTCTAGAGGTAACTCGCATCGCAGTACTTAGTTCCATACAGCACTTTGCTCCCTACCAGAATTCATAGGTCTTATAGACCGAATCATCATATCATGTCATCGTATAGCATAACCGAAACAGTAACAGAAGTAATTTCAGTTTCCTTAGAATTCCATTATGCATGGCTTGGTTACAAATTAATACAGGTGTCTCGCGTACAACTGGATAATAATAATGATAACAATTATTAATTGAGCCCACACATATCATTACCATGTGCTTAATAAGGTTAGAATAACCCACATTCTAACATGAGTCATATAATAATGTTAAACATTTGCATGCATGTCATAGGTTCTTAACGACCTCGGGTCCACATGTAACATAATGGAATAACCTCTGTTTCATACAGATACTTGGTTTAAAGATAACCATGATTTCATTTATTCATTAAGAAACGACGTAATTTGCTTATAGATCATAGAGAATTATTACTCGTTATTGATAGAACAGAGTCATTTCAAAGTCATACCGATGTATGCCAATCTTTCAACGTTCACCTTGACTTCCAATCATAACAGATGTTCGTGTAACATGTTCGTGTAACACTTATAAGAAACAGAGCGTTAGTGATAATAATTATCAATGGTAAATAAAATGTACATCTTAGTACTATTACTCACAGTGTTGTAGCGGAGAATATAATTCCTCCCAGAGTGTGTCCTGCACACATTCAAACTTACAAATTAGTTCACTTCTCTTTGTTAAATCCTCTCTTGGTTCAATTCACTTTGAATGAATTTTACACATGTTAGTAGGCATAAAATGCAAATTCTAAAAATATTCGAGGGTTCAGCACACAAAACAGAGAAACCCGTATTTTCCCACATGTGCCGCACGTGCGGCTGGGATCCCCGCACGTGCGGCCCGCACGTGCCTTTTAGGTAGAATCAAAACCCCAAATTTGTTCTTCCCCCGCACGTGCGGCCACAACCCCCGCACGTGCGGCGATTGGTTCCCGCACGTGCAGCGATTGGCTCCCGCACGTGCGGCGATTTTGTAATTTCAGTCCGAATTTTGCTTCAAAATCACACTCTTTTGGAACACTTCCACAAGGCTCAAATTAGCATGTTTAATCAATAAAACATAACCTAAAACTCATGTTAATAGGATCTCCAAATACATACATATCAATCTAGACATAAACTAGATTCTTGATTCTCAAACATAACTAAACTTCCTTATGCATTCAACATCACATATATATGCATGGTGAGTTCTTCATAATTCTCATGAGAAACAAAAGATAATCTCTCCACATATATGCATAGACAAAATCATCCGATTTAAAAGCATGTTCCAAGTCCAGGTTGTACAATTATGATGGAATCACACTCAAATTCAAGAGAGGGGTTAGAGAAGCTAAAGAACTTACTTCTGAGCTTAGATCTTTCCAATTCTCCCTAGATTATTCGATCTCCAATCCTGTTGAAGTTTCCCCTCTATGTCTTCTCTCACTCAATCCTTCCTTGTTCCACTCTCCCCTTCACTTGTCCCCCAAGGGGGTTTTATGAGAAATTCCTAAGTCTTCTTCAAAGAGGCTTCTCATAGACATACACACACACACACATATATATATATATATATATTGAATAAAGACAAAAATCAATCGCTCAAACATCCGAAATTGAAATTTCCCAAACATGCTTAATATTACATAAAAATTATGTTGATCATATACATATAATCAGTTTCAGATAATTAAATCCCTAAGGCTTCCAATTTCTGCTTCTAACTTAGAGATGTAACAGATATTTTCCCTTGTTGAACAGATGGATACCCTTAAACATGGGGTTTACTTACTTAGCCTCAATTTCTCATGAAATTTCACAATAAGCATTCAAAAACACCGAATAGGGTCTGAAAATATGTTAGAAAACATGTACGAGGGTCGGGTTATTACACTCTCTCTCTATATTTCCCTCTCTCTCATCCTTAGTGTGTGTTTGAAGGCCTAGAAAGTGTGTTTTGGCCTTATTTTTGCACTAAGACACACACCATTACACCTTGCTTCGACCTTGAGGGGCTTTGAGGGTTTGTTTTTGAAGTTTTGGACTGATTTTGGTCAGAAGAAAGTGGCTGGACCAGCTGTTCTTGAAGTGTTCTTCAAGGGTAAGACTTTTGCTTTATTTTTCCCAATCTTGCATTAGTTTTTGACCTGCCTTGCATGCTGATTTAAGCTTAGTGTATAACTGAAAAAAGTCTTTTTTTTAGCTCCTTTTCAAGTTTTTTTAAGAACACTTTTGTGTTTGGGGTTGTCTACCCCCTCTTAGGCCTTGTTTGGCCTCTTTTTTATGCATTTTTGTGAGCTCCGGGACCACCATTGTTTAGGCCTCCTCATCACTGAAATCTTAAGGGATTTCAGTGGTGAGGAGGGTGTCTTAAGGTCCTAAGAAGGAGAGGGCCATCCCCTCTCCTTATTGTTTTCATTACTTGCATTTTTGGCCTTACAAAGGGGCCTATGTTTACACACTTCTTGAGCTCGGTTCAGGCATTTTTCAATGGGTTTTAGGACCCTAAGAACTCATTTTCAGAGTTGATTTGGTCTTGCTAAATGTCTACCTTGCATGTGCTTAATAACTCCTTACATGGCCCTCTAAAGTAACTCATCATTTTTGCATGCCATGGTTGCATATCAGTGGTTATTTGGGCCTATTTTCACATGTTTTATTCACTGATTTTTGATGGTTTGGTGAGATTCCATGTGCATCATATACTTGCCATACAACCCATGTTTGCTAGTCAAAGTTGCATGCTATTTTAGTCCATCTTGCTAACATCTTTTGGCCATGCTTTGAACTGGAAATATGCATGTTTTGGGACTGCCTTGGCTCTGTCTTCATGCTTCGTGGTCGAATGCCACCTCCCGAGCATCTTCTTTTATTTATTCTCTTGTTATATTTATAAAACTCTATTTTAGGGACCTCATGGTTTTGCTTTTGCAGGAAACAATTTGAAGAAAGTCTTGATCTCGACCGACGAGGCCGTCCTTTCAAAAATCAGGACTGCGTTCAAGTATTTCGACTGACCGAGTCTTCTGCATGCATTCCATGTATTTTGTTGCCTCACTTGCATCATTGTGGCCACTGTTTTGGACCTAGTAGAGAGCTATCCAAATTAGTTTAAGAACATCCCTTTGGAATCTTGTTGCATGCTATACATGTTTGTGTGTTTTAGGTACTTGGTCTATTAACATGTTGTATGTTTAAGTGCCATTGCATTTGACATGCTTCTTGTGTTGAGTTGCTTTGCATATTTACATGTGTTATGCCTTTCATGCTGTTGCATGTGTGTCATTAACATTGATGTTATATGCCTTGCATGCTTACTTGTTTAGTTCATGGCCCATTGCACATGGTTTTGTTGTTTGCATGATCATGTTGCATACTTAGCTCACATGCCTAGGTTGCATTACATTGGCATGCATACTTTGCCTCTTGAATTGAGTATAATAGAGGTTGAGTTCATTGTTTGTTTATGTGCATTTCATTCCACATTGAAATTGCACACTTTGGTTCTTTGGGCCATCACGCATTGAAATGCGCGATTAGTGGTCCGAGAATCAAGTACCATGCTCCTTTGAGCCATAGACATGATAAGGAGTGTGGTTGGTGCAAACATTGCTTGAAATGCATTGCCATGCCATGTTTTGCCCTCTGCTGCTGTCAAAACAGATTCTGTAGGAGGATATCAATTGTGATTATCAAACGTGCGTAATTGATTATCACTTAATACATTTAGTTTTAAGTGTTCAATCAGGTTATCAAATACCCCCTTAGTCTCTAAACTATCGATCTCTAAAGTATATAAATCAAGTATATTTAGAGTGCTATTAGCACCCTATAAATTATTTTGGACCCTCTAATTTTTAGCTTTTTTTATTACAATAATAACCTCAAGTAAAATTACTACAAAGGACATCATTAATTTTGGGACATCCCATCTCACAATTAAACCTACACACCCACTACATTGTGAATTAGGATTTATGAGAGCACCCACCTCCATCACCATCCATCCATCTTCCTCAAATCCCACCTTCAAAACCTACCCATCCTCAAAACCTTAAAAACCCTTTGGCAGCAATATTCTGGCGGTAACGGTGGCAACCATTTGATTACCTACATTGAACGGTCAAAACATAGAAATTTCTTAATACATTGAATGGTCAAAATTGTTAACGCTTGCAGAAGTTTCATTTTTTCAAGTTCGGGAATACAGGCCCAAACATTGCTTATTTGTTCAGGAATATGTTCCCGAACAAATAAGTAATGTTTGGGAATGTGGGTCCAAACATGAAAATTTCTTAACAGATTGAACGATCAAAATTGTTAACGCTTGTAGAAGTTTTCATTTTTTCAAGTTCGGGAATACAGGCCCAAACATTACTTATTTGTTCGTGAACACATTCCCGAACATAGATTATTTGTTTGGGAATGCAGCACTGAACATGAAAATTTATTAACACTTTGAACGGTTAAAATTCTTAACACTCATAGAAATTTTATTTTTTCAAGTTCGGTAGTTTCAGTTTTGAAGAAGCGATGAGAGAGAAAGAGAGAGAGAGAGAGAGCATACCAACTATGACAATGGTTAAATCGGCAAAGACAATATTCTTCTTCTTCTTCTTCGTGGGTTTTGAAAAGGATGAGATTCTTCCTCTTCTTAGTGGGTTTTGTTAGGATTTTTTTTGAAAGGGGGTTTTTTTGGAGGTGTGGGGGTGTGCATTCAATGGGTGGAATGTTTAAGGGTAATTTTGGTATTATTTGGGGGGGAAGAAATTTTAAGGGTTTCAAAATTTATAAGTGGGGATCCAAATACATGGAGAGTCCAAATAATTCATGGGGTGCTAATAGCACCACTCATATTTTAGTCCTTAAATTATTGATTGAATCTATTAAGTTCTTAAAGTATTTAATTCAAATCTAATTTAGTCCTGAAAAGATTACAAAATAAAATATGTGCACATAAGTATTATAAATTAATAAAACACCCTATTTACTTAAGAATTTATACCCAAAAAATAAATTATCATTTTGTCTTTAAAAAGTATTTTGTTTCGTTGTGTTTAAATTAATATCAGAGTCTAGTTTCTCGCTATTGCCAATAAAATTATGAGCATTAGATATATTGAAGAACTATAATTAGATAATTTAAATAATAAAATTTCGTTAGAAATAATAATATAGAGAAAAATAATATATTAATTAAGTTATAAAAAGAACTTAATGAAAAATTGAAAGACAATCAATTAGAAATTATAAATGAAATCTAGCTAAACCTAATGAAAACAAGCGAATAGCCATTGTAGAAGATAAGTAAAAAAATATTATCAATAATTGCCATTACTCTTACAAAGGAAATCAATCAAAAGAATTGCCGCCCACTTTGCAACGGCAAAATAAAAATTTAACATTTTTTTAGGTAAAGTCTTTTATTAATTTATAATAGTTATAAGTGTATATTTTATTTTTATAATTATTTCAGAAACTAAATAGGTTTGAATTAATTATTTTAGGAATTTAATAGATTCAATCGATAATTTAACAACTAAATAAATTGATTTATATATTTTAGGAACATAATAGATTCAATTGATAGGTTAGGAACTAAATAGATAATATTGACTATAGTTTAAGGGTAAAAAGTGCAATAATCCTTAATTTTTTTAATATGTAAATTTAAGATTAAAATTAATAATTTTAAAATAGTCCTCTTGGACATTTGTCAATTTTTAAAAGTGATATGTTTAAAAAAAAAAAAGTTGAACTTTAAATAGAATGATGAAATTAAAACTAAATGTAGTTTGGTTTACTAAAATAGAATAAAACGATATGATTTTATCAAAATTTATTCTCATATTTGGTTGATTAAAAAAATAATAAAATATATTGCAAATGGAATCATTATTTATTATTGTAAAAATATGATCATTTCATTTTATAAAGGAATATAAATAACTATTTTATTTCATTCCATATCATTCTGTTAAACCAAAACTACATCGTTCTTGTGGAGTTTTTGTATGAGTTTTATATAAGAATAGAATTTAAAAGGCCGCGACTTCTCTCCAGTTTGAAATCTGACAAGATGGTGGGCCCATCTTAATGATCCAAACCGTTAAATGTGTAGAGCTCGTTGAGTGCATCATCCTTGCAAAAAATCACAGTGATTGGATATCGATAGCCACTTGATCAATCTGTATTTGTTTCAACAGCAATTATAATTTTTAAAATAAATTACAGAAACAAATACAAGCTGATCAAGTGGCTATCGATGCCCGATTAACGTAATGTTTTGCAAGGATAATGTACTCGACGACCACTACACATTGACGATTTGGATCATTGAGATGGGCTCAAAATCGGCCCCACCATGGCCCAATAGCACTATCCAATCCCGTTTCCAAACTGAAGAGGAGCTGGGCCCAATTTAAAATTATAGAAATCAAAATAAAATTTGAATGTAACTAGTATAGTTAATAAAGAAATAATGAAAAACAAAATTTGGTAGATTTGGGATTTTATTGGAATCGAATTGCGATTTTGTAATTCCTGAAATCGTAGAATTGCAATATGAATTGAGATTATAATCATTAGGGCTGCAAACGAGTCGAGATGGTCCTTTGAGTGTTTAAGCTTTTTTATTAAGAATTAGTTGAGCTCAAGTCAAGCTTACATAATTGAGCTCAAGCTCAGCTCGAGCCCGCTCAATTTCATAAACCAGCTGAGTTTGAGTTCGAGTTCGAGCTTGAGCTCGAGCTTAAAAAAAAAAAAAAAACTTAAATTAATTTACTTATTAAGATAAAAAAAATTACAAATTGATGAGTAAAATATACAATAATGCTTATATTAATAATAAATTTCATCAATTAAATATGTAAATTTACACAAACACCAAACATAAATAGAAAAATATAATAGATTATTGAAAATTTATTTGATATATTATTTTAAATATTTATTTATTTTTATGTTCACGGGCGTTATTGAGCCGAATTTAGTGCTACTCGAGCTCATCTTGATTAATAAATGAGCCTAAAAATTGAGCTCAAACTCATTCATTTAGTAAACGAGCCAAGCTGGAAGTGTTCATGAACAACTTGGTTCATTGTAGCCTTGATGACCCATGTTCCTCCCCTTAATGCGGTTGCTCTTAATCTCCAAGCCATGGAGAAATTATTCAATGCTGCTATAACAAGTCGATGTGGTGCTCCAAATCAGTAGTTATTGGTCTAAATCATGAGATCTACCATGTTTCTATTAGAGTTTTAAGAGACAAAATGTTAAGTGTCAATCTATAAATGGAATAGAGCAATGCTCCTAGAGCATTGAATAATTTCTCCAAGCCATGGCCTCTCTCAACCAAGACCAGGTTCATGGAATTACATCCTAACCCTTAATCGATTATATTCTTTGTTTGTATGTTTTTTCTTTTGATTCATTCACTATAACAAATTGCACATTTGGCGACTAAAATTGGCGACCAAAGCAATTTTAGTCGCCAAAAACAGTGTATTGGGCAACCAAAAATCGATTTTAGTCAGCATTCATTTCATATTTTAGCTACTAAATTCCTTTAGTTGCCATATAGTGTTATTGGCGACCAAAGTTATTTTTAGTCGCTGTTTTCAACCATTTTACGCTACTAAAATTTAATTTAGTTGCCGTATGATAACAATTTGCGACAAAAACTTTTTGTCGCCAAAAATTGGGATTGTTTTTGATGAATTTTTGGCGACCACAACTAAATTAGTCATTGTATATTAAACATTGCCGACCACCATTTCAATTTAGTAGCCAAAATATGGTTCTTTTGGCGACCAATTTTAGTCGCTGTTAACCATATTTGGCGACAAATAATGATTTAGTCACTAAAGCTTCCAAATTTTTTTAGAGGGAAACTCATTAATATTGGCACCTATATTTAACAAAGAATTATTTTTCTTCTGTTTCACACACACCATACAGGGCACTCGATACCAAAGCTTAGCGCCTCTGACCACCGTCGATCATCACCATCGCTGGCCACTGGCGCTTACCACCACGACCACTGCAAATCGGCCCTACCACTGATTACAGGTGTGCGGGGAGGAAATAATTCTCCTCGTATAATCCTGTTGACCAAGTCCACGCTCCTCCGTACGACGTCGCTTTGTCACCTGAAAACACAAACGTGAGCTAGCCGGCGGGTGTGTGCCGGAAACCTCTCGGATGCCTAAGTCAGAAAACTTGACAAATAGACAAAGCTCTACGTTCTCAGAAAGAATTATGTTCAATTACCTCCTCCAAGGTGATGTTTGTAGGCTTTTATAAGTTTCCCCTGGCACAATCCTGGTAGGACTTGTATTTCTCCATGCAGAGTCCTCCTAGGATTCATACTCCAAAGGATAATGCTTATCCTTTTACACCCTCCCCCACTACTTAAACCAAGTGGGATGGTTTTTACCACGGCCGAACGTCTATGTGACCGAAATAACAGTGGCTATGCTGGACCACAGAGTAGGCCGAAATAACAGTGGCTATGCCGAGCCACAGCGTAGGCCGAAATAACATTTGTCCGAAGTAAAGTGGGCCGAACTATCCTTAGTTCAGCCCTTCCTTTTACTCTGCCTCATATCGGCTTCTCATCTGTTCAACCCATGGTGTGCTTGGACCGAACCAACGACTCTCGACCGGTATAACTCCCAAACCGGTATACTTCAAGGCCAGTCTAACTTCAAGTTGCTCCTAGACCGAAGTACATTTACAACCCTCTAACCGAAGTAACTTTATCTCTTGTGAGCCGAAGTAACCATGCCTCTCCTGGGCCGGAGTAACCTTGCGGCCTTTTCACCAAGTCCTTGGCTTTTTGATATCTGTTGTATACTGGGTTAAGTTTCAATAGTGAACTCGATTTCTCGATCGATCGGGGTACCAGGTAAGTCCTTAGGAAAGACATCTGCAAATTCTCAAACCACAAGAATTGCATCAAGTGTGGGTCCACTTGTTGAGTATCAATCACATAATAGGTATAACTACAACAATCTTTCTCAAAAGTCATTTGGCTGTCATGGACGATACAATACATGGAGGGGTAGAGACTCCAGTTACTTCGAAGAGTAGCTTGCCCTGGTTTGGTGGCCGGAAGGAGACCTTTTTGGCTGTGCAATTAATAGAAGCATGGTTGACAACAAGCCAATCTATTCCTAGGATCACATCAAAGTTGCTAATACGAAGGGGAATCAAATCCACGTATAAGGTTTCCGTCGTTTTAAGCTATTCCAGCCGAGCTAAAGAACCCTCGAATTTCTCAGCCGAGCTAATTTTACTCCGGGCCCTGTTTTGTCCGGTCAAAAACGTCTCTTCATCAACTGCGACTGTAACGCTTCCCATTCCAGTGACACGTGGCTGGCTCTGATAAGCCGTGGCCAACTGTTACGCCGTCCTGCAGAAATTTCGTACAGTTCTCGCCTCTTTTTGCCGCCTTTTTCTCTCCCTTCTTTCACAAAGCAACCTTTCTCTTTCTTGAATCACTTCACCTTCTATTCTTCACTTTCTCTTCTCCCCTGTTTCCTGAGTCTTTGAGCTTGCTGTGTTCGTGCCTCCATTGCTGCCATCGCCTCCATCTCTAGCTTCTCTCTTATACGGGTAAGCAAGCCTATCCTTTTTGATCTTTCGTCTGCTTTTGTTTTGTATGCTTTTGAAAATACTTTTCTCCATTTGTTGTTTTGCTTTCGTACTTTTATGAAAAAACCAGTAGAGCTTCATGTGTGCATGAACTATTTATGAAGAAACCCACTTTTAGATCCAAAATCACATAGCAACCGAACTAGGATACTGTTTGTGTTATGTCTGTAGATAGATTCAGAAAATAACCGAACTAGAACTTGTAGGAATATCAGTAGTTTCTTCTGAACCACTCTAGCCAAGATAAGATCACCGAACAAGCTTGCACATACCGAACTAGGTACTTCGGTCTATAACCGAGCTAAGCTTTCGGGGCCAAGCCGGCTTTCTTAGTTCTTAAACCGAACTCGGAAAGCCGCCCCTAGAGGCTTAACCGAAGTAACTCTATTCATACTGCAACCGATTTAGGCCTTGGGGCTAAACCAGCTTTCTTAGTTTCCTAGACCGAACTCAGAAAGCTGCCCCTAGACGTTAGACCGGTCTACCGAGCAAACTGCTCGAACCGAACTACCAACCCTTTTGATGAACCGAGATAGAACCAGCTTTTTGAGGCCGAAGTAGGGCTTTTATACCTTGCTTTTTAGATTGTAGCACGGTCCGTTGATCAGTGCTTTAACCCCCCTCTGTTTTTTACTTTGCAGACTTAGGTTACCCAGGCACTCCTGTGCGCGCTCAACCGAGCTACTGAGCACGATTTTTGCACCGATATAACTTATAAGTAAATTATACATCAGATGGGTAAGTATAGGTATCTAGTTGAGACCCCGGGCGGCTTAGCCGAATTCATGAAGGATTACCAAATACCTGACGACGTCCAGCTGGTTTTGGCCGAAAAAGACATCACACCCTGGGATAATGAAGGCTTCGTCCCCTTTACTCTTCAATCCATAATAGAAACCGGACTACGGTTTCCTGTCCAACCACTGATCTGTGAGTTCCTTAGGCAGACTAGGTTATGCCCCACCCAATTGTCTACCAATACATACCGTATTATTATGGGAATAGCCGCACTAAACCACCAAACCGGTTTAAACCTTGGCCTTGCCGAAATATTCCATCAGTATTCCATCGGCTCGAAAAATGCTGGGTGGGTCTATTACCTTAGGATTCGCCGCCGCCGAGAGAAGATAATTAAGCACACACCGGACAAAGACCTTAACGATGATGACTTCTTCTGGGTCTCTTGGAATTTTGAGGATTTTCAAGCCCAAATTCCTGGCCGACCTATAAATTGGAAAATGGGAGAGCCTGGTAATTTAACTTCGGTCTTCTCCCTTGTATTTTATTTCGGTTTTTGTTAGTCTATTAGCCGAACTAACACTTCTCTTTTTTGCAGATTTCGCCCATCTTCGTTCCCTGTATAGCTATCCCAACCTTGCAGTCTTGCGAGCCGCACTACGGTGTCAAGAAAGGAGTTGGGCTAAACTTCTAAACTTTGAGCCGACCTATCGGTATAGCGGTCGCCGAAAGGCAAGAGTAACCGATTTCCTTCTTGAGGAAGCACTAGAACCGGACCCAACTTTGCCCGAAATAAGACTTGTCCCACTAACCGCTGAAGAAAAAATGGCGAAGAGGAGCAGAGTTAGGGCCCTTCTCACCGAAACCACTAGGCCCGAAGTAACGCCTCCCAGTCAATCACAGCCTGCTGTTGTGGCCCTTCCTTCTCAACAGCCGTCCTCTTCTCGCCGAACCAAACGTGCCCGAACTGCCGAAACCGAACAAGTTTTGGTTGATGAAGAACCTGCTATTCAGCCGAGCTTACCACCAAGCCCCCAACCGGAGTCTTCCGACCGGACCATCAGCTACTGGGCACCGAAACTAACTTTCAACGACCGAGACATTCTAGATACAGACTCGGTTGTTGCTGAGAAAGACCATCTGTTGGCCATCAACCTGGCCAAGAGTGTGTGTCTGTCCAAAGACATGGAGCATCACCATAAACAGTTAACCACCGAGCTGAAGTCCATCCGGTCTGCGACTAAATCAATGATTCTGGTTAGTAACTTCGGTCGCATTTCTGTTTTTCTTTTTCAACTTTTTCTTCGGCTAAAGGGAAGTTGTTGCTTTGTCAGGCCATCCAGAAAAACCAAATCACCCATAGGAAGGTACTGGAGCTGAGGAAAGTGACTAGGCAAGCAGCGGCAGAGGCGAAATCGGCCGAACTAGAGGAGGCCAGAAAGGAAATGGCCGAACTCCGAGGTGAGGTCGGTCGTTTGACTGGAATGGTTAGTTCGGCCGAGGCCGAAAAACAAAAGACTACCATTATTCTGAAGGACAAGTACTTGCACGAGCTGGTGAAGCTTGAGAGGAAGAAGGATGCCGAAATAAAGGAGAGGGTAAAGGAAGCTGATAAGCAAGGCTTCAAGAGGGCGGAGGATGCTTACGCCCAACAATGCAATGCTGCCAAGGAGCTGTTCTTTAAGTGCGGCTGGAGGGGAGCCGTTGAGAAGCTCGGTCATGATCCTCAGACCGAGGTTTTCAACCCTCCAGCCTACTTCATACCGAACTCCCTGATGGAATATGCCAAAGCCATGCAACAGCAGTTCCTTGAGGGCTCAGACGATGAAGACTCTGATGAAGACTCTGCCCCTGAGGATACTTCGGTTGTGAATGCAGATCAGGTAGTTCGGTCGGAGCCCATGGTGGAAGATCTAACTATTGATCAACCAAGTGAAACCGTGGCTCCGGCCGAAACCATTCTTCCTTCTGAAAACGTCCTTGCGCCCGAAACCGGTCTTCGGGTTGACGCCGATGCTGCCTTCGACGCCGAGATCGAAGATCTTTTTTCTTGACTTTGTACTTTTTTCTCTATTTTTTGTTACCTTGTCTTTGTAACCGGGCTGTGCCCTTCTGTAATAACTTTTTAGTGAATGAAAAATTTGCTTCAACTCTTATTCCGGTTGTAATATGTATGCCTACGCTTTGTAATGTCTTCTATTACTCCAACTGCTATTTCGGTTTTTTCTTGTTAGACTATGCTTACCAGCCAACCACTCCTTAGCCGATATAATTACTTCGGCTGAGGAGTAAGTAGAGTTGACTTATTCCAGCCAACCACTCCTTAGCCGATATGCTTACTTCGGCTGAGGAGTAAGTAGAGTTGACTTATTCCAGCCAACCACTCCTTAGCCGATATGCTTACTTCGGCTGAGGAGTAAGTAGAGTTGACTTATTCCAGCCAACCACTCCTTAGCCGATATGCTTACTTCGGCTGAGGAGTAAGTAGAGTTGACTTATTCCAGCCAACCACTCCTTAGCCGATATGCTTACTTCGGCTGAGGAGTAAGTAGAGTTGACTTATTCCAGCCAACCACTCCTTAGCCGATATGCTTACTTCGGCTGAGGAGTAAGTAGAGTTGACTTATTCCAGCCAACCACTCCTTAGCCGATATGCTTACTTCGGCTGAGGAGTAAGTAGAGTTGACTTATTCCAGCCAACCACTCCTTAGCCGATATGCTTACTTCGGCTGAGGAGTAAGTAGAGTTGACTTATTCCAGCCAACCACTCCTTAGCCGATATGCTTACTTCGGCTGAGGAGTAAGTAGAGTTGACTTATTCCAGCCAACCACTCCTTAGCCGATATGCTTACTTCGGCTGAGGAGTAAGTAGAGTTGACTTATTCCAGCCAACCACTCCTTAGCCGATATGCTTACTTCGGCTGAGGAGTAAGTAGAGTTGACTTATTCCAGCCAACCACTCCTTAGCCGATATGCTTACTTCGGCTGAGGAGTAAGTAGAGTTGACTTATTCCAGCCAACCACTCCTTAGCCGATATGCTTACTTCGGCTGAGGAGTAAGTAGAGTTGACTTATTCCAGCCAACCACTCCTTAGCCGATATGCTTACTTCGGCTGAGGAGTAAGTAGAGTTGACTTATTCCAGCCAACCACTCCTTAGCCGATATGCTTACTTCGGCTGAGGAGTAAGTAGAGTTGACTTATTCCAGCCAACCACTCCTTAGCCGATATGCTTACTTCGGCTGAGGAGTAAGTAGAGTTGACTTATTCCAGCCAACCACTCTTCAGC
>NW_021026268.1:779926-926572 GCF_004153795.1 Camellia sinensis
CGGTCGCACTCGTCATCCCAAAAGAACTTGGCCTTCAAAGTTTTAAAGAAGGGCCTGCAACGATCTGAGGACCGGCTAATAAATTAGTTCAGCGCGACTGCCATTTCAACGAGATGTTGCACATCCTTCGTGGAGTTTGGCTTCTCCAATTCTTGTATTGCCTTGAGCTGCGATAGGGTAGTCTCGATTCCTCGGTTTATGATAAAAAAACCTAGAAATTTCCAGGTTCCAACTCCGAATGCACATTTGGAGGCATTTGAACGCAGCTTGTGATGTTTGAGTATGCAAACATTTCTGCTAGGTCGGCAAGGTATTGGGACTTGTCTTTGCTCTTCACCATCATGTCATCGATGTAAGCCTCCATAGTGCGGCGAAGAAAAGGAGCGAATATTTTGGTTACCATCCTCTAAAAAGTTACCCCAGCATTTTTTAGACCGAACGACATGACCTTGTAGTAGTACAAGCCTCTTGGAGTGGTGAACGAAGTGAAGTAGATGAACAGCAATCGGCCGGCAAAAAATGCCATCTTGGCCAAACAAAGTGCCGACCGGCACAAAAAAGTGCTGACCGGCAACAAATAGTGCCGACCGGCAAACTATTTTGCCGGTGGCAGCAAAAACCAGCCGGTGGCCTCTAGCCACTGCCGGTGATGGGTGGGGATGGTCTACAAGCCCTACCCTGCCCTTCCAAGGCAAAACACAAGTGTTCGGTGCAAAACCGGACACTGAACGGTCAAGTTCGGAGATTCTGAGGTAGGGCGCGAGAGCCAAAACCTCCGGGAACTCCAAACAAACACAAACAAGGATAATCACCGAGTGTTCAAGCGGTGACGTCCGAGTCTTGAGGACGGTCAAAAATGGGGTGTCTACAGACGCAACCAAACCCATTGTATGAGGCATCATTACAAATTGCAAACCCATCTGGTTGCATAGGGAGTGCTAGTATAGGGGCTGACACAAGTCTACTTTCAACTATTGGAAACAACCTTCCTGTTTGTTAATCCATTCGAACGATGTGTTTTTCTGGATTAGTCAGGTCAAGGGTGACACAAGCTTCAAAAAGTCTTGAACGAAGCGTCGATAATAGCTTGCCAATCCCAAGAAGCTCCGAACTTCAATCACATTAGTGGGTTGTGGCCAATCTGCAATTGTTGCAACCTTCTGTGAGTCGACTGAGATGCCATCTTTGTTTATGACGTGACCGAGGAATTTTACACCAGTGATCTAGAACTCACATTTCTTCAACTTGGCATAGAATTTGTGATTATGTAGCGTCTGCAGAACTCTTCGTAAGTGGTGTTCATGATCTTCTGGTGATTTAGAGTATATGGGAATGTCGTCAATGAAGACAATAAAGAACTTGTCAAGATAGGGTTTAAACACCTGATTCATGAGGTCCATAAAGGTTGCTGGAGCATTTGTGATGCCAAATGGCATGATGAGGAACTCGTAGTGCCCGTAACATGTTCTGATGGCAGTCTTTTCAATGCTTTTGGTTTTGACTTTTAGTTGATGATAATCAAAACACAAGTCAATCTTTAAGGATACTTGAGCACGTTGATGTTGATCAAACATGTCATCAATTCGCAGTAGAGGGTAACGATTCTTGATGGTGACCTTATTTAATTCCTGGTAATCGATACACAATCTCATCATACCATCATTTTTCTTTATGAACAGTACTGGAGCTCCCCATGGCAAGGTACTTGGTCGAACAGAGCCTTTGTGTAGTAGTTCTTGAAGTTGAGTCTTTAATTCTTTCAATTCTATCATGGACATACGGTAAGGGGTTTTTGATATCTGTTGTATACCGAGTTGAGTTTCAATAGTGAACTCGATTTCTCGATCGATCGGGGTACCAGGTAAGTCCTTAGGAAAGACATCCGCAAATTCTCAAACCACAAGAATTACATCAAGTGTGGGTCTACTTGTTGAGTATCAATCACATAATAGGTATAACTACAACAATCTTTCTCAAAAGTCATTCGGCCATCATGGACGATACAATACATGGAGGGGTAGAGACTCCAGTTACTTCGAAGAGTAGCTTGCGCTGGTTTGGTGGCCGGAAGGAGACCTTTTTGGCTGTGCAATTAATAGAAGCATGGTTGACAACAAGCCAATCTATTCCTAGGATCACATCAAAGTTGCTAATACGAAGGGGAATCAAATCCACGTATAAGGTTTCACATTTCAAGGTTATAGTGCAAGATTTATATATGTCAGTACTAAAGGCACAATTACCAAAAGGAAAAGAGACTGATAATATATATCCCAAGGGTTCTGGTGCCAATGTTAATTTGGAAGTAAAATGGGGTGCAACAAAACAGTAGGTCGAGCAAGAGTCAATGAGAACATGGGCTAAATGTCCACAGATAGATAGTGTACCTAACACAACGTTCTCGGTAACCTCCGGGTTCCCAAGCACTAAAGCAAAAGCTCTCCCTTGGCATTTTTGGTCTTTCCTCAAACCTGCAGGTATTGCAGCCTTCTAAGTTGATTCAGAGGGGCCTACTATAGGTTTAGTGAACTTTGGACCATCTATCAGTAAATGGCCAACTTGACCGCATCTAAAGCATGCTCCCGTGTTTCGATGGCATCGTCCCTAATGATTCCCTCCACAAGTAGGACAATTTGGAATGGCATTGCTTCTAAGGGTAGTAGGATTTTGGTTGCTCGAATTGGCTGAGCTCGTATTTGCCTTCTTTGGGGGTGCAACACAAGATCCTCTGTTGACTCTTTTCCAAAACCACTCCTTGTGGCTTGTTTCCATAGAACGTGAGGCTTTAATCCTTTTTTCGATAATGTATGCTCGATCCACCACTTTTGCATAAGTTGGCAATTTCAGAACCTCAATCTTGTTTCTGATTTCATCATCTAAGCCATCTTTAAACTTTTTGGCCTTTCGAGTTTTGGTGGGAATGCATATGTCGCGAATCGAGCTAGTTGGGTGAACTTGCTTTCGTATTCAACTACCGACATCGTTCCTTATTTTAGGTGTATGAATTATGATGCCTTTGTTTTCGCAACGAATCCGGGAAGTATTTTTTGTAGAATGCCTCCAAGAATCTTGCCTACGTTATGATTTCTTCATTCTACAAAGCAAGGAGCCACCATTCATGTACATCATTTTTGAAGGTAAATGTGAAGAAGATTACCTTCTATCTTTTTGTACAAGGTAGTGCACGCAAATTTTTCTTCATGTCCCTGACCCAGGCTTCTACTATCAATGGGTTTGAGCCGCAGGTGAATGTGGTGGGTTTCAAATCTTGGAACTGATTCACTATAACTGGCTCTTCTCACTGTTTTGGCATTCCATTATTTATGTTGTTTTGTAGGGCTCATAGAAAACTGGTAACTGCTCTTTCCATGATTCTTTCCATTCGTTCTGTTCCACTGACTGACAATCTGATTCTATTACCATCATTGGCCATTACTACAAGTATAAATTTTGAAGAAAAAAATAATTTAATAAACATTGCACATTTTTATCAATATCACACACATACACACACACACACACACACATATATAAACACCGGTTTTATCATTCACACACCTATGGTGTTAGTGGTATGTAAGTTAGAAGTCATGTCAGAGTCTAATCCTGTCAGTACAAAAATAGGGATTAGAACTAATCGTGGTCAGCTCATAAAAAGAGTCTTCATTTCCATAGTCTAGATCGGGGAGTCAAACAGCCATGGAAAATAGTGCTGCATGAGGGGCTCAAACTCCCAACCCAGCTGCACTACTCCAAAACAAACTTATGCTTCTTGGATTACGTAAATGGGGACGCATTGTATATATCCCTAAAATGCTCGGTTAGTGATCCATACAAGTGTCTCGAGATATGTCAAGTTATTACTGAAATCAACGTTCTGGAAATTAATAATGTCTAGACAATTGGGGGTGTCGGTGAATATATGGTCAATGGGAAATATATTTCCCCTCCTTTTAGCAAACGGTGGGGGCAAGGGCGCGACTACGAAGCAAGGGTTGTCTAGTCCTGGAGAGATGTCGATAACGTAGGTATGTCTAAGGTATCTTCTTTGTGTATAACCGAAGCTCTGTCTCCAACCTAGGAATGCTGCATTGTCAGGATCAACTTGCACGTATATCAGTTGATCCATCAGTTGGTCTAGGACTGGGTATAGTGTCTAATTATACTTTTGGAGTCTCCTGAATCTTCAGGCGAGGCGGGGGTGTGGTGCTCTTCTAAGATCCCAACTAGATTCATGGTCTCGAGCTCACGCCAGAATAACTCACTCAGATTTTGCTCAGACATCCCTACATCACATAAAATTAACTATGGTGCAAGAAAAGATCATGCAAATAATATAACTAATGTGTTAGAATAGTCTAGAAATACTAATTTATATATATATATTATTTATTTATTTGTTACTATTATTATTATTATTTTAAACCTTGGCTCTAATTCCACTTTTGTCACAACCCAACCCCAGGTGCTTAGAGTTGGATTCGCAACTAGCTAATTAATTCTAATTTTAACAAATTAAGTGGTGCAGGCAGAGACAAAATAAAGTAGTAAAGAAATTAAATAGGTAAATAAATAATCAAAATATTCAACAATTTTGTTATAAAAAAAAAATTCATTGGGACTTTTATTTATTTTATAAATGATCAGACAATTATAAAAAAAAAAATACAAAAAGTCCGCATTAAGTCCTATGTTAGTTCCATTACATGAGGTTACCACTTTTCCTTACACGTTATCATCTGAAAGGGGACAACAGCTATAAGCACATAGTAGAGTGAGAAATATTATATCAAGAGTATAAGGAACAAAATTGTCATGGATAATTATTTAGGCTAAAACATTATACATTATTTAATTGGAGTTAATCAATAATTTAAATAGTAGAAATAAATTTCAGAATATAATTAGAATAGTCATAACCACGGTATAGAAGTAAAATTAGAGCAGAGGTCACCGAAGTGAAAATCAGAACCGTGGAAGGCCACAAAGTGACCAATCAGAGGGCAATGGTTATTTAAGTCCCCCCTCCCCCCCAGGCATGGGACTCTCGTGGTGGTTCTTACAAAAATAAAATGTTTATATACTCATTGTCCAATAATTTCTAAAATTTAAACAATCATATCTGTGGGTTTTAATTTTAAGCAAAAGGGTTCGGAAAATAATTAACGTAATTGAAACATTAATATAATTTATAAAACATGAATTACATAAAAATAATTTGTGGTAACTCAAGATATACGTAAAATATTTTATGGTGACTGAAGGTATAATATTACTCACCTTAATATTAATCCTTTACTTTTACTTGTCCTTTCACTAAAACTCCCTTCTTTTACCGACTGGTCACACTTTCCCTTGTTCCCCTCTTCCTTGCTCTATGCACTCATTTATAGGTGCTTTACCAGGACCCGATTCATTTCATTTGGCCAAGGTGACCACGTGGCAATCTCCTTAATTGGCCCCCCAAGGCATGCTTATTCTCTTAAGGCTTATCCTTATCACTTTATTTATTTATTTATTTATTTATTAAACATAATGACTGCGAAGTTAAATTAAATTACATTTTAGCACATATAACTATTAAATTAAAGGGTAAATTATACAAATAGTCCATGTAGTTTACATGATGTGTCAATTTGGTCCTTATTGTTTCAATTTGCTCGATTTTGCTCCTTAATTTAACGAATTGTATCATTTTAGTCCAATAAATAACAGTTGTTCACTTTGGTAGACGGAACGTCAAATTATGTGTCAATTTGGTTCCTGTAGTTTACACAATGTGTCAATTTGGTCCATGTCAAAAAATTGACACATTGTGTAGACTTTCTATCCACCAAACTTAACAACAGTTATTTATTGGACTAAAATGATACAATTTGTAAAATGATACAATTTGTTAAATTGAGGGGCAAAATCAAGCAAATTAAAATAACAGGAACCAAATTAACACATCGTGTAAATTGTAGGGACCATTTGCATAATTTACCATAAATTAAATATGTTAACGCGATGTTAAAATTAATTAACCATTTGGGGTGTCATATAACAATTGGTATCAGAGCCTCGTTTGTTGATTTTTCAACAAAACAGTGACATTTTTTTAGAATTGCCCAGAATTCAAAGTGGTCAAAATCCACTTTTGATCACACTAGGTTAAAGCTCTCGATGAGACGAGCACACAGGAAAAAACCGTGTCAAAAAAGGAAGCCGAAAGAAGCCTCACGGGCTTTACACGCCCTACGACGCCGTTCTCGCACGCTGCGCTACTGGACCATGCGCAATCCATCACTTGTGTAACACCTTGAATAATACCTTTTACGAAAATTATACGATAATTTATTTTTGAATACTTTAAGCTAAATTAGTTACCTTATAATATAAATAGTTAAATTGATATTTGGAAAAGAATATTTAATTTTATAATTGTCTGTGCTAAGATATAATTAATTAAGTGCTAAGATGTAATTTAATTAAGGAACATTGTGTCTTACTAAAAAATGGTAATGCAATTAGTTTAATATTTGGGCCATAGGATAATTAGGAATAAACTTTTCCTTTGTGGGATTGGCTTTCCAGCCATTTGTTGAATGACTTTGACTTTTGGATAACTTTACTTAGTGGGTGGATTAGTGGATTAAGATGTGAGGTGTCAAATGCGAACAATGAGAAGGCAACGCACCCAACTCATCTATAAAGAGTTGAGCTTATGTTGAAGGAGAGCACAGAGAAATACAAAACAAACCTACAATGAGAGGGAAGTGAGCTTTGGTGAACAATGAAAGAAATTAAGAATAGATATTAAGGTGAGTTTTATTATATTTTGAGCTATCATAAAATGTTTTATGTAAATTATGTCTTGCAAATGATATTAGTTTTTAAAGTGTATTATTTGTTAAATGAACCCTACTTGCTTAAAAGGGAAACCCATAGATAAAACTGTTTATTAAATGTGTTTTTGACTAATGATTTTGTAAGTACCACCACGGAGGTCCCATGCCTTAGGGAAATTAATTAACCATTGGCCCTCTGACGGTCCCATGCCTTGGGGGACTTTAATATCCATTGGCCCTCTGATTTGTCACTTTATGTGATCCGTTGTTATGTTCTGTTGTCACTTTAAGTGACTCTCTGTTTTGTTTTGTTGTCTCTTCTGTAACCCTTTGAAGGTCCCATGCCTAGGGACTTAAATATCTGACCCTTTAAAGGTCCCATGCTTGGGGACTTAAATATTTAGCAGGTCCTATGTTTGGGGGACTTAAATATCCATTGACCCTCTGCTCTGTTTTGTTCCATGGTTATGATTATTTTGATTATATGATTTCTGCATTTTGTTTCTGTTATTTAAAATGATTTATGTATTTCTATTACCAAACAAATCTCTGTATACCCTAAATATTTATCTATGGTGACTTTTATACCCTTATGCTCTCAGTATAATATTTCTCATTCTATCATGTGCTTATAGTTGTTAACCACTTTCAGGTGATGTATCAGCTCTGACAATGTAAAGGAATAAAAGCTCCAAGGTATATATGTTTAACTAAATAAAGTTTTGGGTACCCTTTTATTTTACTCCGCTGCATTATTATTTTGTTATGACCTCTGTTATTGTCTTGTTGCGACGTTGAACCTCTAGGTACTGGGTTTGGGTCTTGACAAAAGTGGTATTAGAGCAATGGTTTATTTTTTTTTATAAAAAAAAGAAGAGAGTTTACTATTGTTGTTTTTAAAAATAAAATATATATATATTGGAGTATAGGACATATGTACAATTAGGAAATTGGATAGGGGTGAACAGTACCTTAATGTTTATTTATAGGTTTGTGTGAGTTCGTGTGTTTATGCAAATTTAATATTTAATATATATATATATATAAGCCTGGGTTATAGAAATAAATAGTAACCTCAGGCGGTGAATAGTAACCCCGATGATGAATAATACCTCTGGCGATGAATAGTACCAGGAATGAAAAATGTCCGTAAGATGAATAATGAATAAGTAGGGTGAATAGTAACTGTTGCGGTGAATAGTGCTAGGGCAATGAATAGTCCCGTGAGGGGGGGAAAAAAAGGTGAATTGCCTGCTATTGTAGTGTTTGGACAATATCATCATCGGGGATCTATTAAATTTTTGAAAAGTATTTAGTATCCCTCTTCAATAACTACTTTGTTAGAAACAACAAAAAGCTTCGGGGACAAGTTTTTGTCCTCCTTCAATCACCACTTTGCCAAAAGCAAAGAAAAGCTTTGGAGATATTATTGTTCAAAAGTTGAATCAATAAAGTGATTAACAATGGGGCTTATATTTGGTATATGTAATAAATAGAAATTTGTTTTTATAGGAATTGTGGATTGGATTCATTAAAAATTTTACTCTGTAGTAATGGCAAATGATAGGAATGATACTGGGACCAGTGGAGCTGATCCAATATGGTCGACTAACCGGTTATCTAGATGGTTGACCAGGTGGTCGACCGGCAGTGGATTTGCTTTATGTGCATAGTGGTATTGTCCGGTAATATAATAGAACCCTTTAGTTGGCCGATTGACTAGACGGTCGATCGGCTTTTATTTTTATTTTGTTTCCTCTTTCCCGATTCCCTCTCTCACAGCTAAATGTGTGTGTAAGTGAGTGTATAAGATGGGAAAATGTGAAGGGTGGTGGTATTTTTATAGGAAAAGTGGTGCGAATTGTCTAAAATGCCATTGGTTCAATTTGAATATGTACAACTCTACCAAGTCAAAAAAAAAAAAAAGGGACAAACTTCATTTTATCCCCCTATGGTTTTGGCCATGTGTGGATTACCCCCCTGATGTTCGAATATCACCACATAACCCCCCTGTGGTTAATGGAGTAATGTGCACAGTTAGGTTTTCCATCTATTCTAACAGGTTGTCCAGTACACGCGAGTGTGGTGCAGTTGGGCATGAACTGATGATGTTCCCTCACAATTAAAAGACCAAAATGCCCCTAGATTTACAAATAAAAGCTTACCCAAGAATATTGCTTTTTATACTGCCTCATTGCTTTGTATGTTGAGTTGTAGGCTAGTCTACCCAGCAAAAATGTCATCTTCAAGCATTGATGGTGGAGAAGGACAAATGTTGAGGTTCATGAGCAAGAAATGTCGTGGGAAAAAAGCATCCATTAGAATCGTGGAGTCAGAGCAGCCTTCAAAAGGTAGGTTGTACTACGTTTGTGAAAAGGCAGGTTTGGGGAGTTGTGATTTCTGGGCTTGGTGGAACCTAGTTGGATATGCTCCTATCTATAGAAGAGATGAGACTGATGATGAGAAGCCAAGAGTTGAGGAAGGTGTGCACTTTAATGGAAGACTGATGAAGCTGGAAATGAAGATAGAGGCACTGAACATGATGATGAAGACATCTATGGTGGTTTTGCTTGTGTGTTTCATTTCCACCATGTTAATGTTCAGTGTGAAATGAATTTGTAAGGTGCTTTATGTACTTGATGTATGTTTGAAAGCAATGAAATTATGTTTATGAAATTTGTGACTTTTGTATGTTTTTTTTACTGCAACATGAAAATGCATTGAAAATTATTCCAACACAAATCCTGCTGAGTTTAATTGAAAAAAAAATAAAAAATAAAAATTGAATTTTTTTTACTGCATTCCAATGCAAAAAATACAACCAACATTAAAATGATTCCAACACCAACAAACTGGCCGTATACTTGAAGCAATGGTAACCCTACTGAGTTGATTTGCAAAACAAAAGGCCTTATTCCAAATCAATGCACTTGAAGCAATGGAACAAAAATGACAAAAAAAACTGAGATTGATAATGCTATTCAATACCAATCCATTTACAGAAGTATGTTGCGTTTGAATACCAGATTTAAATACAAACACAACACTTAAATACATCAACAGTTTCCATACAAAAACAAAAACCATTTTCAAAAATCGTAACTACAAAAACCATAACTTTAGGTGTGTGTCTATCCTTCCATAGCTTAAATACAAACATAACGTATCCCACAGTCTTGTTTCATTACAAAAACATAAATAATAACAGGTAACCCTGCAATCTACTTTGACCTAGTTGCTAGTTCTTTGGCCTGTCTCCTTGCTTTGATTGTCTCTAGTATAGAAGTTATTGAAACAGCATGCCCTTTGACATTAGCATTCAGTCCAGCATTTACTCCAGTTCTTCCAACATTGACTGCAGATGCATTAATTAGTCCTCTACCCCTCCCACCAATTGTCATTTCAGGTCCTTTGCGAAGACCACTTGATGCCTTTCCACCATGGGTTGGTAGCTTTGTGGGTTGCAACAACATGGGGTATTAACAAACTCAAAAGTTACAAAATAAAAAAGTTGGTTATATAAACAAGTGAGTTACTTGAGTGGATGACCTAGTACTCCTCCTCTTTGGTCCAATAAAAGTAGTAGTCATTGGTGGCTAAGATGCTGCTTGGCCTCCTCTTTTAGTTTGGCTCTTATTGGACATCTGAGGCAAAAAACAATTCAGTTAGGAACATATTGGGCAAACAAATGTTAGTTTCCTAATTGAAGTTATAAGTCAACATTAAAAGTTGGTTACCTCATTTGATGGGATGTTTGTTGTTGGAGTAGGAGTTGATGTAGGATGAGATGATTGCCCACTAGTAGATCTCTGCTACAACAAACAAATTAAGTATACAATAAATTAAGTATATAACAAACAAATAAGAACATGTGTACAATAAATGAATGCATAAGTACACACTAACTTTCACCATTTTGGACTTAGGATGCAGTCTGTTCTTGCATGACCTCCGATTGTACCCCTTCTGCAAACACTTACATGTCACATTGATGTTCTTCTTTGATGCCTTGTGTGGACTTCTTGGCTCATCTGCTTGTCTATTTCTTAACTTCTTTGGTCTGCCTACTAATTTCTTTGCTTCTGGTGGATTCAATTTCTAGCCACCTTCCTCATACTTATGCATATCTGGAACTGGGTGTATCATGAATGCATAAGTATCCTAGTACCTAGACTTACTGTAATACTCATGCACATAGGCTTTTGGCTGCTCATGATTGATTTGAATGGCACTGATGGCATGGCTACAAGGCAAACCAGACAAATCCTATCTCTTGCAACTGCATGTCCTAGTACTTAGGTCCACTATGTACCTCCTCTGAAAATGATCAACCTCACATTCCAATTGTCCACACCAGGTTGCAAAGCAGTTCCTTGATTCCACCTTCAACTTCTCAAGTTCGTCATGAATATTGGGACAAATCTGACCACTATATTTTTCCATTCCAGCCTTTTTAACTTGAATCCTTCGCATCAATTTCCTTCTGATCCAAATCCTATCTCTTGCAACTGCATGTCCTAGTACTTAGGTCCACTATGTACCTCCTCTGAAAATGATCAACCTCACATTCCAATTGTCCACACCAGGTTGCAAAGCAGTTCCTTGATTCCACCTTCAACTTCTCAAGTTCGTCATGAATATTGGGACAACTATATTTTTCCATTCCAGCCTTTTTAACTTGAATCCTTCGCATCAATTTCCTTCTGATCCATTCAAACATGGAGATTATTGGTAGGTCTCTAGCTTCTAGAATGTAAGAATTGAATGACTCACTCAAATTGTTCACAAGGATGTCACACTTGCTCCTTGGAGAAAAATGTGACCTTGCCCACAAAGTAGGGTTAGTCTCCCTCAACCACTCCGCAGCTGTCTTCCTATTTCCTGTCTTAGGATCAGCTTCTTTAATCTTCTTCATCCAATAATTGAATTCATGCACATTTCCAGTTGATGTAGCTTTCTAGAATAGGTCTTTCAACACACAACCACTGTATTTTGTCTTGAAGTTACTATACATATGTCTTAGGCAGTATCTGTGATCTGCAGTAGAGTATAGCTCTACAAATGTTTCAACCAACCCCTTCTGTCTATCTGATATAAATGTCCTCCCCATCTCCTCAACACTCCCAATGTCACTCATCAATTCCTCAAGAAACAAAGACCAAGAGGCTTTACATTCTATCTCAACCAAAGCCACTACAATAGGATACATGTTGTCATTTCTGTCTCTCCCAAAAGAATTGAGTAGCTGCCCTCCAAAAATCCCTTTTAAATGACAACCATCTAGTCCTATTATTGGTCTACACCCTGCTAGAAATCCATCTTTTTGTGCACCAAGTCTGAAATACATCCTTTGAAATGTAGGCTGTCTTTTCAAAATTAGTTGTTATTGAAATGTGTGAGGTTGGGTTTTTTCTAATAACTGTAGCTCCATAATCCCTAATCCTATGATATTGCTCTACCAAATCCCCTGCAATTATCTCCCTTGCCTTTCTCTTTGCCCTATATATTTGAAACCTTCTTGCATCCACCATTATCTCTCTTCTCACTTTTTTCTTGAAAGAGGCTATGTTAATGGAGGGGTCATCTCTCACCTCATCTACAAACTTCTTCCCTAAATACTTAGAGTTCGCTTGTTTGTTGTTGTAATGTCTCCCACATGTGTGTTTCCCCTATAGAGTTTTGATCTGAAAGGTTGTGGCTCCCCCTAATAGAGATGCATGTATCCTTCAAGTACAAGTATGCCTACAAACAACAGTAATCCTAGCACTCTCATTTCTGATGTACCTTATATCATAACCATTCACTACATTATACTCCCTCAAATACTCTCTAAAAACTTCGGGACTGGGAAATTTCATTCCAACTACAAGTTTGGGATCCTTCATCATCGCTTCTTTGTATTCAGGGTATCCAGCATCATCTGCCTCATCTGATGACCCTTTCAGACTAATCAATTCATCATCATCATCAAGATCTGAATACTAACCAACATCATCTGGTAGATTGACTTTAGGTGGTGGTCCTTCAATTCTTTCGTGTGAGGTTTCATCAAAAATGTCATCATTTGGACCCTCTAGGTCTTCATACAACCAACTTTGGCCATCACTTTCCTCTACACTATCCTCAGAAGTTTCAGTATCACTATATTCTTCACTAACTATATAGTCCAAGTCCTCAAAATCATCACTATAAGGTCATGTTTGTTTGGGTGGACATGAGCTTGGGATTGGACTATTAGTTCAATAAAATTATTAGGGATCCTTCATCATCGCTTCTTTGTATTCAGGGTATCCAGCATCATCTGCCTCATCTGATGACCCTTTCAGACTAATCAATTCATCATCATCATCAAGATCTGAATACTAACCAACATCATCTGGTAGATTGACTTTAGGTGGTGGTCCTTCAATTCTTTCATGTGAGGTTTCATCAAAAATGTCATCATTTGGACCCTCTAGGTCTTCATACAACTAACTTTGGTCATCACTTTCCTCTACACTATCCTCAGAAGTTTCAGTATCACTATATTCTTCACCAACTATATAGTCCAAGTCCTCAGAATCATCACTATAAGTTCTCTCTTCATCAGCCAAAAATTCTGTCTTACTCTGTGTACTGTCACTCTTATTAGCCTCATTACCTTCTACAGACTCAGTGTTAGTAGTATGCTGCAACCCCTCCTCATGTTCTGTATCATTACCCCCATGCTCCCTTCCTATTTGACTCTCCCTAGCTTGATTCTAACTTGATTTCTCACTACCCTCACATTCCTTACCCACATCCTCACCCTCAACTGCCTCTGCACTATCCTCTGAGTCATTTCCAATGTCATCAACTATGATGTCAATATCAAACAAGTTTATATCAATAATGTTTGTGTCACCACCACCTATGGAATTACCACCCTGTTCTGCACCATTGGGATCTGACAACAACTCACCATTGAATGACAAAACCATAATAGGATCTACACCCTTCTCTACAAAAACTACTACATAATCCAAACCCATATAAGCCTCAAGTATTTTATCATATCAGCATCACTGTAAATTGTTTTCAATCCAACATCTAAACTATAACCAGGCCATGTATTGTACATATCTATGTTTGCTCATTTTCTACCAACCAGGTCATAATAAAGGTCTCTTAACTCAAACATGGACATTTTGTCAGGGTCGCAGTTAATTATCTCATTCACCATACCACCCTCATAAACAACATGTGGATAGAAGACAAAATGGCCCCTATGGTGCATTTGAACAGTTGTCACGACCTAAACCCGCCCCTGTAGGTTTAGTGTCATAATCGGCCAGTAATCCCTGGATTACCCAAGGCCTCTGAATAGACTAACACATGATTAGGGGCTGCGAAAGTAGATATATAAAAATATATATATACATAGTCCATCGAGCTGTGCAGACATACATGGGACAGACAATCTTAATTTTATAAGCATACATATGACGTCATAAAGGTATAGTAGTTACACGTCAACCCATGTACATATAAACAGAAATGTTGTTCGTAAACCAAAAGAAACAAAGTCTTAAGCATTCACAACACATGGCCACAAGACTTGACTTAATTTGGAACCTCCTCGGGAGGCACAAAAGGTGGCTGACAAACACAAAATTCTTCATGCATCATCTTAAACCTGGTCACGCGCCTGCTCACCTACATATATAATAAATAAATAGTGAGCAGGAGCCCAGTGAATAATAACAGAGTAAAGATTTTACTGAATGATGTACATGCAGAAACAGAGTCGTGTACATGATTTGATGTCAAAGCAGAAATAGATTCATATACGTAGTCATATTCGTATTCAAAGTTTGTACATTTCGCATTATAGTACGTGGCACATCCATTAGCATTAACAAATCCGATGACCTATGATGGGACAGCCGTGAAGGCATTTCGATGACTCATGTACACGGAGATCTTTTTGATGACCCATAAAGGGGCGACCATAAAGCATTCCGATGACTCATGTTTACAGAGACGTTTCTAATGACCCATAAAGGGACAGCCATAAAGGCATTCCGATGATCCATAAAGGGACGCATATCATATGATGCTAAGGATGCCACGAATACATTTCAGAAACTCGGATAATCATTTATTCATATAAAACATAGCATTTCAGAAAAATGATCATTTCATATCATCATAAAATAATTAAAGTCAAACATAACTTTATAGAATTATTACTCACAGATTATTGCACAGATAACTTGGATAGTAGCTAATGGGTCAACAGTTCACGGCACGTGACCTACACAAACGTAACAAATACACAATTTGAAACACACACTCGGGTCGTACTTAACTTATTTCATTACATTCTTAGTGTGTTTCTAGTCCTTATCCTTCATATTATGTCTTAATCTTGGCCTAGGAATGCCTAGGATGCAATGTGGATGCCAAAATGCATTTGAAAACACTTGGTCAAAAATGTTAGAAACAGGGGTCCCGCTCGAGCGTAATTTCCTTCGCTCAAGCGGTCATGAAAAGTGTGAGTGGTCGCTCAAACGCAACTTCTTTCGCTTGAGCGGTCTATAAACTCTGCAAAAGTACTGGTTGTGTGATTTTTCCGCTCGATGGTCGCTCGAGCATGAAACTCAAGTCCTCGCTCGAGCATAACTCTTGTTGCTTGAGCGATCTGCAAAAATATGAAACTTCTGGGAGCTTGCATTTCACGCTCTAGCGAACTTCATGTCGCTCGAGCAAAAGTGTAAGATCACAGAGTTGTCGCTCGAACGGAGAATCCGTCGCTTGAGCGGAGAAGTAGAATCTGGAATTTCCAGATTGCTCTGTTCTGTGCAAAACTCAATTTCAAGGCTACAAATCATGGTCTTTTGGGCCAAAAACTTGAGGAAACTTATATATACTTGGAAAACATGGTGAATTAAAGATCATTCCTTGAAACCGAGACCCAAAAGCATGTGAATTGCTCAAAACCAACTTAAAAGTTTCCAAAATATAACATGTATACAAAGATATGCTCTTTAACCATTCATACCATGATCAATTGAAATGTTTAGTACAAAACCAAGTTGAATGATGAAATCATAGCCAAGGTAAGGTCATGCATGCGAAGGTTCTTGCTTAAAAAATTTCAAAACTTCATGATATGCACATGCATGCAATGATATGATCTGTATTCTTCATTCTAGCTCAATTCTCATGTAATCCACTCAATCCTCTTGAATCCATGGTTTAAGCATCAAAATTATACAGTCCAAAGGTTGAATTCCTACCTCAAGCTTGAATTCTCAAGTATAGAAGTGTAATCTTTGAAGTTCCTTCCAATCCTCCAAGTCTCTAGCAATTACTCTACAATTGAGCTCAAGTTTCCTCCTCTCTCACTCTCACACATTTTTTGTCTTCAAAATGAGGGATTGAGAATGCAAAGTGTATAAATGGTGTAGAGAGTGGCCTTAAATAGGTCCATTACATCGACTTAATTAATCTTGGCTTAGACTAAACAAATAAGCATTAATTAATCTAATCATTTCGTTTCGAATTGAATTGAATTTCAATTAAACTTACCATAATATTCTAAAAAACCCAACCAACACGTAATTCAAGTCAATTTAGTGATCAGATGCCGATAAGGCTTTCAATTCATAGTACAAAACAGAAACAGAAATAGATATTCTTGCGATTGACAGATAGAAGCTCATAGAGCACATAACACATGCAATTTACTCAGGATTTCTTCTTGATTACTTATTAGGCATAATTAATCATGGTTAATTAGTTAATCACAGGTCGAGATAGTTACAACAATTATGAAGTTGTCTGACATTTTCAGCATTCACTTCTAAAATAGAAAAGACTTTCATCAATACATTTTGGGACCACAACCCTAAACCCTAAACCCTAAACCCTAAACAAAGAAATAGTCATGCATGCAACCAACATAAACTAAAATAATAAATAATCCCTAATCCTCAAACAGATCACACAAAATAGAAACAAAATATAAAAGCATAAAGTAACACAATACAAATGCCTACAGTATATGACAAGCATAAAGTAATAGAATTAAAAAACTATTCTTCAAGCATAAAGTTAAAAGCTAATTAAAGAAGGAAACAAAGTAATACATTGAGGATTAGGGATAAATTTTACATTTTCAGTGCATACCATACCCCACACAAAACACAATGACAACAAACAAACAAAGTAATACACTGACATGATCCACTACAAATAAACAAACAACCATAGGGGACCACAGTATATGCACAACTTCATATATACAAAGCCACCATAGCATTAGGATATGAAGAACTACATCAAACACAGTGTCCATGACAAAAAGTTAACCACTAATGGTACGAAAAAGGGAGGCACACAAACCCTAATATACAAAACATACGGGACCACAGTATATAGCAACAAAAAGTACATAAACTAACATTATATATATATATATATATATCAGCAAATCGAACCGAATCAAATATAAAATAAAAATCAATGATCGAAAAAATACCTTACAACTTATTTTTCGTGAACTTTTGTGACAATCGAACAATCGAAGCCATACTTTCTGAAATCTAAGCACTATTTCGTTCGATTGAAACCCTAATTTGTTCAATCAAACAACCCTAATTTGTTGAATCGTACAACCTAGTTCTTTCCACTTTCCTCTTCTTAGATGTACAATTGTTGGAAGTGAAAATGGTAAGCAAGGTTATATATATATATATATACAAGGGCAAATTGGTCTTTTTACGTTTGCCATTAACGGTGTTAACTATGCACATTACTCCATTAACCACATGAGGGTTATGTGGTGATATTCGAATGTTAGAGGGTTAATCCGCACATGGCCAAAACCATAGGGGGGTAAAGTGAAGTTTGCCCCCCCCCAAAAAAAAAAAAAACTTTTATGTTAATCAAAATTTTTTGCAAATGTATACCAAATGTAGCATCCTAGAATTGGCTAGCCATGTGCTTGTGATTTGAGAAAATCTCTTTTAGTGTATAAATTGGTATATACATGTATGTAAATGTTTTGTGTACAAAATATATGTGTAAGCATATGTATATCTTTAGGGGGTCAATTTGTGACTCAAGTAAAATGTGAGGGCTAAAACCTTAATTTATAAATTGAAACATTTATTTAAGTATAGTGTTTAATTGAATTAGAATTTGAAAATTCAACTTGGTTAAAGTTTATTTGTTTCAAATTAAATGGCGTACTGTAATGAGAACCGAAAACCTAAGGTTTTGAATGATTAATCTATAATTAGAGAGTTAATTCTTCTTGGGTCTTTGAGAATAATCCATAAGTTCCCAAGTTTGATTAGGGTTTGCGATTTTTTTATTGGCGTGCATTTTTCAACGCTAGAGGTAAAATTGAAATCAAGGGTCTTTATAATTCAAAAGTAAGGGTCTAGAAAGAAATTACAAAAATTCAGGGGCCTCAGATGTGTTGTTCTCGCGGTAGGGTGAATCATGACTGCGAATTCTTAGTTGTTTGAGCCCACGGTAGTCTAAACCGCGCTTGCGAGTTCTTAGTTGTTTGCACACGCAGCAGTCTGAATCACTCCATTTCTTAGTTGTCCGCGTTCACGGTCTATCTAACCGTGCCTGCGATCATGTCTAGAGCTAGTCCAGTCTATGATTCTAACAGTTGTGGCATGGCCCTCAGTTATGATTACTTGGATCAAGGCTTGCCTTTAGGTTGTTTTTTGTTTTGAATTATATTTTTTGTTTTGGTCAGTTATGGATTCAACATCTAGTTCAGAACTCGTTCATTCAAACAAAATGTTTTCCATGCTAGGGTGTTGTGCCATTCATGCCATTCGGATTTGTGAAACAATTTTTTTTATATTAAATCTCAAGGATTAAACCCCGATCAAGATTTTACAATATATATATATATATATATATACAGAAAAAGAAAGAATAAAATACCAAAAAAAGTTAAAAAATACAAAAACAAAAAATAGAGGAATTTTCTCATGCCCCATCGGCAACCCGACTGTGAAGATTACAAACCGATTTCATTTGCAGACAACTTTGCCACACGACTCTACCGCAAACTACTTCATCTCAAGTTTCATTCCAGAGAGGCCTTAAAGACCATACCTCAACATTCACGGGGTTTCCGAAGGAAATCATCCCCTGTTGGCCATCAAATGAGGTACAGCTAGGCACCAGAAATCTTTCCATGTTTGTTGCTTGGTGGTTCAACTCCTTATTCTGCCTCGTCAGCTAGCTTATCTCTCGCCAAGCGTCCTGATACATTCGCTAGAAGAGGGAAAGTTACGCAGATTGTTGTTGCAGCTCATTTGTTTTGCTCTGCAACCGACGCGACAAATTGGATACAACAGTCACGGTCTCCACACACGATTTTAGTGTGTAGGAGTTGGCTTCGATAGCAAACTGTGTTGCCATCAGTTGTTTGACTAACATTGCGAAAAAGTAGAAAACAGGGGCGAGAGTACCCTGAGGAGGCTCAGAAGAGCCAGAGTCTGTTATCTCTATCGTAGTTTGGTTGAGGTCAAGGAAAAGAGTAAGAGGACGAGAGGACGCCATATCAAAGGAAAATTCGAACTGAACTGAATTTGGTAGAATTTGGCAGATTGTGGTAGATTTTCACTCTGTTAGTTCCCTTTTAGGCTCTCTTTAAGAAGAGAATGAAGAGGACGATGAGGACAAATAAGACAAAGGAACAGGCGGTGGAAGGAAATAGAGGGTAAAAACATTGTCAGGCGCTACAATTGTTGAAATTACGAGAGCCAAACACAACGCTCAATAGAGAAAGGAGAAGAATAAGAAGATGAAGAGAGGCGCCTAATGCCTTAGCAGTGGAACAAGGAAGAAAAGACACAAAAACAAAAGCAAAAACAAAAACAAAACAAAAAACAAAAATACAAAAAAAAAATAGTATGAAATAATTCTATTAGAGTGTGCAATAGAAACAAAAAGACGGTCCTATAAATCAATTTCGAGGACTAAATTTTAAAAGGAGAGAAGATTGTAACACCTCGAATAGTACCTTTTACAAAAATTATACGATAATTTATTTTTGAATATTTTAAGTTAAATTAGTTACCTTATAATATAAATAGTTAAATTGATATTTGGAAAAAAAAATATTTAATTTTATAATTGTTTGTGCTAAAATGTAATTTAATTAAGGAACATTATGTCTTACTAAAAGATGGTAATGCAATTAGTTTAATATTTGGGCCATAGGATAATTAGGAATAAACTTTTTCTTTGTGGGATTGGCCTTTCCAACCATTTTTTGAATGACTTTGCCTTTTGGATAACTTTGCTTAGTGGGTGGATTAGTGGATTAGGATGTGAGGTGTCAAATGAGAACAATGAGAAGGCAACTCACCCAACTCACCTATAAATAGGTGAGCTTATGCCGAAGGAGAGCACAGAGAAATACAAAACAAACCTATAATAAGAGAGAAGTGAGCTTTGGTGGATGGTGAAAGAAATTAGGAATAGATATTGAGGTGAGTTTTATTATATTTTGAGCTATCATAAAATGTTTTATGTAAATTATGTTTTGCAAATGATATTAGTTTTTAAAGTGTATTATTTGTTAAATGAATCCTACTTGCTTAAAAGGGAAACCCATGGATAAAACTGTTTATTAAATGTGTTTTTGACTAATGATTTTGTAAGTACCACCACGAAAGTCTCATGCCTTAGGAGACGTAGTTAACCATTGGCCCTCTGATGGTCACATGCCTTGGGGGGACTTTAATATCTGTTGGCCCTTTGATTTGTCACTTTATGTGAGCCTCTGTTCTGTTCTATTGTCACTTTAAGTGACCCTTTGTTTGTCATGGATCCATTGACCCTCTATTCTATTCTGTTGTCACTTATGTGACCCTCTGAAGGTCCCATGTCTGGGGACTCAAATATCTGGCCCTCTGAAGGTCCCATGTCTGGGGACTTAAATATCTGGCAAGTCCCATGTCTGGGGGACTTAAATATCCATTGACCCTCTGTTTTGTTCTATACTGTGGTTATGATTATTTTGATATATGATTTCTGCACTTTGTGTCTATTATTTAAAATGATTTATGTATTTCTGTTACCAAACAAATCTCTATTTACCAAAAATATTTATCCATTGTGATTTTTATACCTTTATGCTCTCAGTATAATATTTCTCACTCTACCATGTGCTTATAATTGTTAACTACTTTCAAATGACGTGTCAAAACCAATGCGTAGGGTAGGCACAAAGCACTTGATAGTCTAGCTCTCACAATGTAAACGAATAGAAGTTCCAATGTATATATGCATAATTAAATAATGTTTTGGGTACCCTTTTATTTTACTCCGCCGCACTATTATTTTCTTATGACCTCTGTTAATGTCAGTTGCGACGCCGAACCTTTGGGTATCGAGTTTGGGTCGTGACACATTGTCCCTAGGAAAACCAGGTGCTGATGTCACGCTGCCGCTGGTCGCTGATGTCACGCCGCCGGTGCATTGGAGTCAAGCCGCTGATCGAGTTAAGCCGTTGATCAAGCTGCTGACCAAGTCACACCACTGCCATTGTTGTCGTGCTACCGCGCCGCTGACGTCATCCTGACACCAGCCGATCCAGTGGAATTATTTGGTTCTTCTTAGGTGCTCCAGATTCCGCTAAACTAAACCGTTTAACTTGTTTCGGCTAAATCTGATCCATTTGGAGTTCAATTTTGGCGACCCAATAGTGCTTTCTAACTATTTGGAATATTCCGAATACATCTGTGTGGTCGGATTTTGCAAATTAAATTTCAAAAAATTTCAGATTTTTAATTTGGCGATTCAGAGTGTTTTTTGGCTAATTTGACCAGTTTAGACTCAACTGTGAAGTCCGATTTTTCATATCGAGATCATTTTTTGTAGTGATAATTGTTGATAAAGGAATCAACGTCAACTTCAGGTTCGATGATAAAATTAAATGCTTCCAATTATACAATCTGGAAGCCCCGAATAGAAGATATCCTATATTGCCGAGATTTGTTTTATCCTATTGAGCTTGGAAGAATCAAACCAGCAGATGAGAAGCATGGTGACTGGAAGAAGAAGAATCTAAAGATTGTTGGTCATATCAGACAATGGATAGACCACAGTGTGTTCGATCATGTCACCCAAGAGACAGATGCCGATGCCCTCTGGATAAAATTATAAGACATGTACCAGTCAAAGACCGCCCAGAATAAAGCCTTGGTTATGAGAAGGCTAGTAAACATGAAATTGAAGAATGGTGTGTCAATCATCGAACAAACTAGTGAATTCCAGAATCTAGTAAGTCAACTTGCAATCATCAAGATGCCCCTGGATGACAAAATGCAAGCCTCACTACTGCTCAATTTCTTACCGGACAGTTGGGAGATGTTAGTGGTTTCTCTCAGCAACTCTGCACCAGAAAACAAGCTGACTATGAGCATGATCACCGATGCCATACCAAATGAAGAGGCAAGGCAAAAAGATATAGGGGGTAATCAATCACATGCTCTTGTCACAGAAGATAGAGGCAGAGACAGAGGTAGAGAAAGTGGCAAAAGAATAAGCAAAAGCAAAGGCAGATGGAACAATAGGAGTAAATCCAGAGACAACAAAGGTCAAGAAAACTCTAGCTTCACTTGCTTTCATTGTAGCCAAGAGGGTCACATAAAGAGAAATTGCCCAAGCCGGAAAGATAAAGGCCAAAGTAGTAAATCAAAGGAAGATGAGAACACGATAGTCACAACAATTGATGAAATACTTCTTGTAGTTAGTGAAGAGGAGGATGGCCTTCACGTGGTTGACCACAGCTACACAGAGTGGGTGATAGACACAGCTGCATCCTATCATGCCACTTCTCATAGAGAACTCTTCAGCTCGTACAACACTAGAGATTTTGGCACTGTTTGAATGAAAAATTCTAGTTATTCGTAGATCGTGGGTATTAGAGACATTAACATTTAGACTAATGTTGGATACAAGTTGGTTCTCAAGGTTGCGAGGGATGTTCCAAATTTGTGCTTCAATCTTACCTTCAGAAGTGCCCTAGATTGACAGGGCTACACAAGTACATTCGGTAATGGCCGTTAGAAGGTAACATAAGGAGCTTTGACAATCGCTAGACGAGAAATGTCTTCCACACTGTACAAGACTCAAACGAAGATCTGTTCAGGGAGTCTCAATGCAGTAGAAGACAAGGAGTCACCAAACTTATAGCACAGAAGACTGGCTCACATGAGTAAGAAAGGATTGCATCTGTTGGCGAAGGAGTCCAGGATACCCTTGTTCAAAAGTAGTGCTCTTAAGCCATATGACCATTGCCTATATAGAAAGCAACATCGAGTATCATTTAGTTCAACGAGCAAGAGAAAAACATAAGTGCTCAGTATGGTTTACTCAGATGTTTGTGGCCCTATCGAAGTGGAGTCACTTGGCGGCCGCAAGTATTTTCTGACTTTCATTGATGATGCATTAAGGAAGTTGTGGGTGTATTTCCTAAAAACAAAGAATGAGGTATTTCAATACTTTTAGGAGTTCTATGTAATGGTGGAAAGAGAGACCGAAAAGAAGTTGAAGTGTCTTCGCATAGACAATGGTGGCAAGTACACTTCCAATGCTTTTAAAGCATATTGTGCTAGCAGAGGTATCCTCCACGAGACAACAGTTCTTGACACCCCATAACACAATGGTGTGGCAGAAAGGATGAACTGCACTATTGTGGAGAGAGTCAGATACATGCTCAGAATGGCAAAGTTGCCAAAGTTATTCTAGGCTGAAGTCGCCTGTACAACTTGTTATCTCATCAATAGGTCATTTTCAGTCCCGTTGAATTTTGCGATACCTGAGGAGATCTGGTCTAGAATAAAGGTATCATATTCTCACTTGAGAGTCTTCAGGTGCAAGGCATTTGCACACACCAAGGAAGACATACAGAAGCTTGATGACAAGTCCACTCCATGCATATTTGTGGGCTATTCAGATACAGCATTTGGGTACAAGTTGTGGGACCCAGTGAATAAGAAAATGTTCAGGAGCAAAGATCTTGTGTTCCAGGAAGATCAGACAGTAGCAGATTTTGAGAAGTCTGCAAAGTCTAGAGTTGTCATCACTCCAGACTTGTTTCCATCTCCCAAACCATCACAAAATACTAGATGTGATAAAGTGCAACCAGAAGTGCTAGATTTACACAATCTTATGCCAGAAATTAAGGATCAAGAGGTGAGAGATGAAGAGGGTGTTGAGCAAGGGGAGCAACCTCTCCACCAAAGGCAACTGGGCCTCAGTTGCGGAGATCATGAAGAGCTGTTGTGCGATCAACCAAATATCCCACTTCTCAGTATATTTTGATTACTGATGAGGGAGAGCCCGGGAGTTTTTTAGAAGCAAAAAGTCATTCAGAGAAAGATTGCTGGTTGCAAGCCATGAAGGAGAAGATGAGTTCTTTGCATAAGAACCACACTTATGAGCTTGTTCCACTTCCAAGAGGCAGGAAAGCTTTGAAGAACAATTGGGTGTATAAGTTGAAGAAACATGACAATGGAAAATTGCTTTAGCATAAAGCTCGCTTGGTAGTCAAAGGTTTTGGGTAGAAGAAGGGAATTGACTTTGATGAGATCTTCTCTCCAGTTGTGAAGATGACTTCTATTTGAGTAGCTTTGGGATTAGTAGCTCGTTTGAATCTGGAGGTAGATCTGAGAGATGTCAAAACTGTCTTTCTCCATAGTGATTTGGAGGAAGTAATGTACATGGAGCAGCCAGAAGAATTTAAAGTTAAAGGGAAAAAAAATTTAGTCTGTAAACTAAAGAAGAATCTTTATGTCCTGAAGTAGGCATCGAGACAATGGTACAAAAAGTTTGATTCATTCATGGTATTTCACAAGTATACGAGAACGGTAGCAAATTAGTGTGTATACTTCCGAAGGTTTTCGGATGGAAACTTCATCATCCTACTGTTGTATGTCGATGATATGCTGATCATCAGACAAGATATTGTTATGATCAACAAGTTAAAAAAGGACTTGTCGCAGTATTTTGACATGAAGAATTTAGGCTTAGCATAGCAGATTTTGGGCATGAAGATTGTTTGTGACAAGAAAGCCAAGAAGATATGGTTGTCACAGGAGAAATATGTTGAACGAGTGATTAAAAGGTTTAACATGAAGAATGCCAAGCCAGTTAACACACCACTGGACAACCATTTTAAGGTGACAAAGCGTTTGTGTCCCACAATCAACTCTAAAATGAAAGAAATGGAGGCAATTCCTTATTCTTTCGCAGTATGAAGTTTAATGTATGCAATGGTGTGTACTCGGCCATATTTAGCTCACGAAGCTAGCGTTGTGAGTCGATTCCTTGCCAATCCAGGAAAGGAGCATTGAGAGGCAGTCAAATGGATTCTTCGATACTTGAAAGGAACTTCAAAGATGTGTCTATGTTTTGGGGGAGCTGAACCAATTTTGGAGCGTTTTACAGATGTTGATATAGCAGGTGATCTTGATGGTAGAAAGTCTACATCAGGATTTATGTTCACCTTTGCAGGGGGAGCTATTTCATGATAGTCCAAACTACGAAAGTGTGTTGCTTTATCTACAACTGAGACACAGTACATTGTTGTCATAGATACTGGAAAGGAAATGTTGTGGTTGAAGCGATTTCTCCGAGAATTGGGTTTACAACAGAAAGAGTACAAGGTACATTGTGATAGTCAGAGTCCAATTGATCTGAGCAAGAATTCAATGTACCATTCCCGTACAAAGCACATTGATGTCCCATATCATTGGCTATGAGAAGTGATGGAGAAGTAACTAATGAAACTGGTGAAGATTTACATGGAAAAGAATCCTGCTGACATGATAACCAAGGTTCTCACGAGAGACAAATTAGAGGTTTGCAAGAATCTGACTAGGATAGTCTTCAAGTGAGAAGTCGGATGGGCACATTGGTGTGGAGGGGGAGAATTGTTGTAAATCCACACCAATTCACACCATTCTGGAAGCTCCTGGAAGTCAAGATTAGAGGCTAACCAGGTGACTCTCTTATATATAAACCTTAAAGCCATTTATTTAAAATCCATCCATCCAAACAGAATCCAAGTAATGTTCATTTTCCATCTTGTAGCATGGATTTCCCTTACCATGTTAGGATTAGGGACACCCAAAACTCAATCACACACTCACAAAGAACACATAATTTACGTGGTTCGGCAGAATGCCTACGTCTACAGAGCAGAAATTAAGTTTTTCACTATAGCAATTCACAAACAATGGAGGAGGAGAAAAATTCTCTCTCTACTCACAACTCTCTCTCTCTCTCTCTCTCTCTCTCTCTCTCTCTCTCTCTCTCTCTCTCTCTAATTTCTGATACAAATGAGGTTCCCTCTTACTCTCTATTTATACACAAAGCTAAGAGGTGTGAAAGCTTATGTTGGCAGCCGCCCCTTGATTATTATATATTGATTAAGAAACTAACGGAAAATATATAGTAGAGTAAAAAAGAGATGTAATTTATTGCGCACAAGTATAATCTTTATTGTTAGAAATTGGGCGCCCATGTGGCATGACCCTTTGAACCTTTCGAACCTGAACCTTTTGAACCTTATCCATGTAAGTTTGAATTTGAATTCAAAACTTATTTGGATAACCATTCAGGATATCTATATCTATCATATCAATAGATATGGATAGATGGATAGATAAATATTGGTTGTTATATTTGATTATATATTTTATATATAATATATTTAATAGATCAAATACGTATATCAGATATACGTTATGTGGTTTTTACCCATAACCTTTTTTCCCATACTCTCTCTCTGACTCTCTCCTAGAAAACAACGATTAGGCCATTTTGCACTGTGACTTGTGTGGGTGATACTCATTTTGTAGTATCACTCCACTGCTGGGTTCGTTGTTCAGATTTTGGAAGCACGCGATTTACCCACGAGGTTCTTCGCTACAAGGTATGATTCGGATATTTTTTCCCACTGTAATATAATATTTTGATTTACATTGGTATCAGAGCCTAATATGGGTATTTTCGTGCTTAGTTGTATGCGACAAAATATGTGTACAATTTTATACAAATATACATACATATTATTTGCATGAAAATTAGATTGAGAATGTGATACATCTCATTTTTATGTCCATTAAATGTCATTTTTTAGATTATAAATGTATTTTTTGTGAAAAATGGAGTCCGGCAGTACAAAAATCAAACCAGAAAACACCGAGGAAGGCGGCGCGTGTGCCTTACGCGCTATATAACGCAGCCCAGCAGTTCCACGCGCTTCGACGCGTCACCACGCGCAGCCACGGGCTAGGCGCTTTTCCCACGCGCACGCTGTCCGCGCCCTTCACACGCGCACGTTAGCCGCGCCGCTTCGCGCTGCGCCACGTGCGCAGCCACACGTGCGCCATGCGCCGCGCCGCCATTGAGCCGCCTCGCACCGAGTTGCGCTGAGTTGAGCGGCGCAAGCCAAGCCGAGCCAAGCCGTTTTTCCCAGCTGGCTTGGTTCTAAGGCTCTGTTTGTTTTTTTTTTTTTAATTCTGAATTACGTTAAATGGTCATAAGTAATTCGTTATAGCTTTGTTTTAAGCATGGTTGATACTGTTAGATTCAGAATTACATTTTCTATCTTCTGTAAAATTTGAAAAAATTTTTATGAAATAAAAAAATATTTTCCTGAAATAATAAATTCATTAATTCTGGTTGAAAATGCATCTGGTGTTGCATGATTAAGTTTCTGGGGCTGAATTTTTTATTGTGGACTACTGTTTATGGTTTACTGTTTACTGGTATAATTATAGCATTTTACAGATTCTGGATTTTTTATTTCTAATTTTATGTGTGTTTATTAGTTATTTAAAATTTCAGAAAAATTCAGAAAAATTCCAGAAAATTTCAGAAGTGATATAGTTTCTGTTATGGCATAATTTGAATATTAAATACAGCATATATTTTTTTTTTTTGGGTTTGTAATATGTTGTAATTAGAGGAGCATGATTATTTATTTATTATTTGAATTCCATTATTAAATGAATATAGCATGAGTTATTTGTAAATTTACATTAAGATGCTATTGTATGAAATTTATCATGCTTTTGACATGTCATAGTCAGTGGGAGGTTATTCGGTTGAGAGAAATCTTTGTAGATTAACTCCCGAAAACCAATATTTTGCGTATAAATTAAATTAATTTTGGATAATTGTCATCTGTGACGCAAGAGATGATTACAAGCATAGCGGATTTCCGATCTTGCGACTTGTGTAATATTGTCACTATTTAATTTAGATTTTTGTGGCAAAATTATATTATGCTAATCAAATTAATCCCAATGCGAATTTCTCTCTAAATTGACTTAGCTTATGGAAGTTAATTGGTTGACCTAGACTTAGTAAAGATGTTCAAATGTGAACAATGTAATCCCATTCTTTAGATGAGAAAAAGTCTTGGAGACTTTAGGTCAAGTCTTAATTGAGCCAAAGTAAGGAAACATGACTCAAAGTCGTCGTGGTTTTGTTGCCTTGTTTGGCATAATAAAAACTAATGTGTGCGCTATGGTTAGCGGCACGCTACGTAGTTTTGGTTGGCGAGTTTTGGAGTTATGAAATTAGTAAGCCCTCAATAGATCTGTATATGATCTTGACTATTGAGCTGCGCGGATTGACTTTGTAATTTGACTTGTAAATAATGTTACATCATTGGATGAAGTAATATTCAAGAGTCACGTCATCCAAGAAATGCAAGCTTAAATAAATTAGTCATTAAGTGTAAGACGAGTAGCTAGTTTGAGCAGTGTTTTACTCTCTACCCAATTATTGGGAGTGGATGGAGCAAAATTTCATGCACTATAATAGTGTGCGTTGAAATATCACGTGCAGTGAAAAGATTAGCGCTTAAAAGCTGCAAAATCTATTAACACTAAGTGAAAAGATTAGCGCTTAGAAACTGCAAAATCTATTTGCATTGCCAACTTGTCTAAGTCTGGACACTTACTGTTTCCACACTTGAGTGTGAGACATGAGGAGGGGCTTCTTTGTATGATTCCTTAGCTAGGCTAATGTTTTTTAATAACGTTTAGCACTAAGCGCAAACGTTGCGGCATAGTGAGGAAAAGGTTAAGGCTGACAAGGTTGTTATGACTCTAAGAATTTGACGCATCGCTTGTGAGAGCATTATGCTGAATTAGACTCTTTAGCCTAATTCGCGCTTAAGTTACTTTGGAGCTGTCATAGTTGATAGCTTATTCTCTCTTTCTTGTGGATAGTAGAATTAATTGCAAGTTCCCTATTTGAAAGGGGGAACGATGGCAAAAGGAGTAATGTCATCTTTCAACTAGATGCAGTAAAGTGTATGAAGAATAAAATTGACTTGAAGGTGCAGGGGATTAGCACTTACTAGTTAAATTTGCGACTTAGGCGCACTTGATATCTCCATGACATCCTTTTATGATCTATTTTTAAATATCAATTTTTAATAAAATTAATATTTTTAAAATCCTCTTATTAAGATCTATCAAATAAGATTCATATTAATTATAAAATTCTAAAAAATATAAAAAATAAAAAAATATCGTCGAAATTGATGTAAATAATAATATTTTCTGATTTATAGTAGCATTTTACTATTATAAAAAATAGAATACATACTAGATGAACCAATTAAAAATACACATATATAACATTTTTAAACTTGTATAAAATAAATTAAAAGTGTTCCTCGTCAAAAAAAATTTGTGAGATATATATATATATATATATGTGGACAATATTGTCCAAGAAAAAAAATTACTCTGTTTTTGCTCAATTATGTGCCTCTTTCTTAAGGAGTTTATGAAACAAAATAAATTAAATTGTTATTTTCATAAATAAGGGTCCAATGAAAAAAAATTAACTAAATTTTATTAAAATAATAATATTATTTGATATTTGAGCAGATTGTGAGCAATGGTCTTTAAGAATTGTGATTTCAACCTGCGTTTTATTATTACTATTTGTTTTAATTCCAAAATTTATTATATTAGTAAGTGATGATTTGGTGATAATTTACTCCTAAACCCAACCATGCTTTGATGCTCAAGCCTATCAACAGCGAAAAAACATACGGATATGGGCAATGGGCCCTCGGTTTTTTATACGAGTAAGATTAGAGACAAACATATTTACATTTATATTTACAATAATGTAGTATAAGAGTTAGATTTATTATTATTAAATATGTAATAAATTAAAAGTTAACGTATGCTCTGTTACATTATTATTATTAAATGTTTAATAAATTAAAATATTATTTTTAATCGACTTTCAGAATTCTGATGACATAAAAAGAAATAGAATAAAACGTATGAAGAGTGAAATAAAAATTAAGTAAAAAGAGATAAAATAAGATATATGAGTGGTGGAATGAAAATTAAGTTATGAGATAAATTTAACGACATGAAAATGAGGTGAAACAGAATTACGATGAAGGAGATGATAGAGAATCTAAAGCATAGCGCTCTATGTAGCCTAGTTGAGAATGGAAAGAAATTTCTAATATCCTAGGGACAGTGGCAGCGATGTGCCTACTAATGGATTACTCCATTAGAGCAGAATACTCTACATTCTTAGTTGCGTGGTAGCAAATGTGAAAATTTTCCACGTCATCACTGGGTGATTGAGAGGGAAACATTCATGATTGCTCTGCAAGATGATAAAGAGCCTAGGATAATGCCTAAGGCTCTAGTCCCCTATTTTTAGAAAGTGGATCAATGTTGCGCAGTTTAAGACAAAGTCTTTGAGGATTCACCATTTTTATAATTTGGTTGACTTTCCATTATGACGCAAAACTGTTATAAAGTTATGCATAGTTTGGATAGTCATTGTTGAGGCATAAGGCTCGCTAGATACCGAAAGGTCGCACCATTGAGGAAATTGTAGACCATGAAAAGACTTCCTCTTGGGGAGTAAGGTTGTTTTGACTTAGGCTATGATTGACATAAGTTTGAAACATTGATTTGTGGACATTGTGACCCAACTTTCTCGTTAGAGAATTGGATAATTAGATCCGTAGGGATTTACCTTCTGCTTTTATGGTGAAAAGTTAGGAGCGTAAAAAGGTTGCTAATTTCAATAAATCTTTTACAGCCTAAAACAGTTATCCAAATAGTTGTTCTTAGATTTCGTCAAGCCATGATAGGCCAACAATGATCGATGAAGACCACTGAGGCATGATCAATGGTCCAAAAGAAGTTTTTCCTTACTTAGTCATTATGAGCCAGGAATTTATAAGGTTGTCGCCACCTAGGGTGGGCAGTCCTCTATTTTAGATATGATGAACATAGGTGATGTAATTTATATGCTCGGATGTAATAAGTGTTATCTTTGGTAAATGGTCAACTGAGTTGTTTAGACATTGACCTTGCTCATTAGGCTGCGGATAAATGCTTTATTAGAAGCATATTAATTTGCTCATTGTAAAATTCAATGCGCTGGTTGGGCGCATCTGCGCTAGTTGGGCGCATTAAGAATGAACGCAAATTGGTCACCAAAATATCTTTAGAGAGGTTATTGCGCAAAAGGTAGTGATCTTAAATTACTTCATGTGAGGCGCACATGGTGGATTCCGTTGTATATACTTATCGCAAGAGGCGCTGATAAGGCTTATGTTTAGAATCTATAATTGCGCAAGCTGTGGTAATTTTTTTTTTAAATTGATCACTTATTTTGAGATGATGGGATGTTGACACTATTATGGTTTGTGTCATAATGATTAGCGGATGATGATATCAGCAGGCAAGATTGGCTCACTCACACGAGCAATCGCCCTTGGCGCTTGGGAGCGAGCAAGGATGAGACTAGTGATTTATTTTTATATGGAGCCAAGAGAAGCTTAAATAATCCACTATGCATGTCGCCTTGGTTACAACCAAGATGAGGTCATGTTAAGGACCAAACATGGATGTTAGTGACCACTTTCCATGTTGTGCCTGTTATGATTAGCCAGATGCGAGATCTCATTTGGCGCTTGGAAGGCGAGCAAATAGAGAATTCGGGTTAGGCGCTAGAAAGCGACTAGACTAATATCTGTACGGTGTATCGAGTATGACATCACTCTTTATGGAAGAGTTACTCCACCGTAACATGTATTCATACTATATGTGCTTGGCGACCGAGTAATGAAGTGAGAGAATGGATCCCTGTTTCCTCACCGTGTGAGTCTTACATGTCATTATTGATATGACTTTCATTTATGTATCCTTTTGCGACTTTTGACTATGTCATAAGGTAAGGGGTTGATGTTCTGCTACTTTGGTATGTTGCCTGAGGTCATGTATGATTCGGCCTTAAGGGACATCACTGGGGAAGCGATCAATCCTAAACTAAATGGCATGAAGGCAAAGGGAAGATCATCTAGTATTACACCACTGTTGTATATTCACTGCCGGCAACTTACATCGCTCTGTATGAGAGGCGAATTAAGTGTGAATATATTGCAAGAATTGAGAGGGTCAAACTTGCTCTTTTTGAGGGATTAGAGATGTTTTTTTGGATCAGTGTAATTAGATGGGTCTGGGGTATATGAGACACTATTTCTATTCTTTTTGGGTTGATGTCTCTATGCTGACTCATTTTTGAGTTTCTAGTATAGAGCTCCCGCATACAGGTGTTCTCAGCAGTCGCACGGTGCATTGGCTAGTATGAGATTGTTCTTTTTTGGGGAGATTGAGATAGAGATGTGGCAGTGTCATGCCAACTCATGTCCGAGTGGGAGATGTTAGAAATTGGGCGCCCATGTGGCATGACCCTTTGAACCTTTTGAACCTGAACCTTTTGAACCTTATCCATGTAAGTTTGAATTTGAATTCAAAACTTATTTGGATAACCATTCAGGATATCTATATCTATCATATCAATAGATATGGATAGATGGATAGATAAATATTGGTTGTTATATTTGATTATATATTTTATATATAATATATTTAATAGATCAGATACGTATATCAGATATACGTTATGTGGTTTTTACCCATAACCTTTTTTCCCATACTCTCTCCTGACTCTCTCCCAGAAAACAACGATCAAGCCATTTTGCACTGTGACTTGTGTAGGTGATACTCATTTTGTAGTATCACTCCACTGCTGGGTTCGTTGTTCAGATTTTGGAAGCACGTGATTTACCCATGAGATTCTTCGCTATAAGGTATGATTTTGATATTTTTTCTCACTGTAATATAATACTTTGATTTACATTTATTATAAAAGATTTCATAACTGCATTTACATTGGTATTTCAAATTCGTCATAATCTATCATGGTAGCTCTTAAATTTCCCAAATTCATTCATTTGAATTTCACCAATCTAAAAGCAGCTTTAAGGTGTCAAAATTACTTTGTTAAGAACAACCATCTGGTCATTCCAGGTGAAAAGCCTATTTTCTTGGTGGGACCAATGATGTTTTTGTTTACATATATGTTGGTTATGCATTTAAATATAAGCTTTTTATATTTAGTGTGTTGGTTCTGTGGACATTCTTTTGGGATTCAATCGACTTTAATCTCACCATAATTAACTGAGATGTGTTAATCTGTCAGTGCCCATCTAATTAATTCAAGCGGTACGTTTGTAATTTTCAAGAATTTATAAGTGGCAACACATGATCACTTTCAAAAAAGGAAGAGAATTTCAATATTCAAGTGAAAAGAGAAGTTGAGATGGTAATCTAAATTAGTGGGGTGAGATGTGATATGCAGTGTCTGTTATTTAACTATTTTCTGTATCTGTAGATATTGTGGGATACCTGTAAGTCGGGGGAATTTGAGAAATTCAGCCCAGAAGTCTCTTTGTCACGCTTGCATTACACATGCATGTACTTGAATGTTTCTAATGATGTCTTTTTATGTGGCTATTTCAAATTTGTTTTTAACATAACATGTTTAAGTTAAACTCAATGCAGTCAAGAAAAGATATGTCATTTTGTGCTTCATTAGTCTTTTGTCCCATTTTGGTTACGGTCCTACTTACAGTATGAAGATGTTTCTTGAATTTTCATTAACCAACTTGCCCAAATTCTCATGTATTATTGAGTTCATGTTTGGAGATAATGATATGATTTCTTTGTTTCTTGTTTAATCAATAAAATAAATTATCAGGAAAAATTTCCACATAAACTTACTTTTTTTCTTCCAAGCCCCGTGTTTTTTTGCATTTGGTAGGAAAATGTGTTATAAGAGTCAACAAAAGGAAACATTGATTATGCTCAGGTAATTTCCTTTTTGGGTTATACCATCTTCCTTTTAGGCATATCTTTGTGGTGGGTACTTCATTGCACATGTGAGTTGTGCAGCTACATTTCTGAGATTAGTTCTTCTCCATTATTCAAGTTAAAAGAAAACAAAAGGTAATTTCTTGGTGACAAGAAGGCCCATGGTGAGAGCCATAGGGATGAGCATGGTTCGGATTGGATCGGATTATGGTAAAATCAAGACCAATCCATTATCTACAGTTCTTGAAAAATTAGAACCAATCCAATTCGTTTAAATCGTGGAACCAATCCGAACAAATCCATTTAAACAAGGATTGGATCGGTTTAGGACTATAGATTCACATAATTAAATAACAAAAAAAATATATAACACTTCAATTTTATAAAAACATAAACATAGCACCATATTAGTATCACAATTGCAACATGTTTTTCCATAATAGCGACATACTGTTCTAGAATTTAAATGACGATAAGAAAACTGGTTCCACCATAAGTATTTAGACCATTACAAATTAAAACTAAAAACTAACAAATAAAAGTAATAAAAGAAGATATTATGTGGGTTTAAGTTTTATATAGAATAAAAGAAGATACTATGCAAGAGTGTGTATAATAAAAATATAGATTATTTATATATAGTCCGGATCGGTTCCAATCCAGAACCGTGAGGTTCAATCCGAAACCAATTCGTGGAATACGGATTTTTAATTTTTTAATCCGGAACCGAACCACAGATTCAAAAAACTAATCCAAACCTACCAAGTTGGACTGGATTGAATCGAATTACGGATTTTACGAATTCCTTACTCAGCCTAGAGAGCCATTTTTTCTTCTTCTTGTTGTTTTACTTTCTTTCTTCGTTTTTGATGACTACGCATGGCCCTTTGATTAAATAACTAGGATATGTGAAGATATCCATTATTCTCATTAAAAACAAAATTACAATTTTTGTCTACAATTTCTGCTTGTGTAGTAAGATTCTATTGACATTTTATTGATAACCTTAGTGGAACTTATACTTTGAAGTCCAAAAAAAGGTCTTTCTATAGCCAAATCTGATGATCTGTCTCCTTTGACCGAAAAATCTATTTCTTCCACAACTCCATTCTTTCCTCACTTGATGGGTCAACAGGACTTTCGCTTTGACCCCAAAGAATGAATTATGAACCCTGCCTAGTATAATCGGAACGAGATCTATTGACATATTATGAACACCGTCTCTTCTGTCCTTATCTTCCCTAGCCGGGCTAAGTGGATGCACTTTATTCTCACTTCCTTTTGTCCTCTAGATTGGTGCTTGCTTCTTGGAAGGGACTGTATTAGTTAGTTAGATTCCTAAGTCAAACTTCCCTTCCTATTAAGCTTTTGGTTTCCTTCATTTGACTAGTGTTGGGAAACAATTTAATTAATTCATTCATTCTCTATTCTTGTGGTGAGCCATTTGGGACGATAGAAATAGACAGCTTTTTTTTAGTACATTTTTTCTTTTTTTTTTCTTTTAACGCCTCATTGGATACCTACATTGAATTGTCCTGGTAGAAATTTGAAGTTCTGTGCTAAAACTTAAACAAGAACCTGCCTAGCGTATATTAGCAAATATTTCAAGGATATATTGTTCTCATAGAATTGGTGATTTAATTCCCTCATTCTTATGTCGATGTACTTATTTGAATTTTTTGGGGGGAAAATTACAAATCAGTGTATGTTTTCAAAAATAATTTCAAATTAGTGGTAAATTTTATCAGCTTTAATAATTAATTTTTTTCATGAATTTGTAAATATTTTGTGAAATTACCACTAATTTGCAATTTTCCTAATTTTTTTTTTATTATTTTTATAATCATAGCAGTATAGCAGTTGTTTTTAGTTCTAAGAGGCCATGTTTTCATTGGTCGGCATGGGTGGCCCAAATAAGGCAGCTAATGTAATCATTTAGATTTGAATATGAAAATTCATCATTCTTAATAGCATCTCAATTGTTGCCATGTGTTAGTTATATATTTTGTAAAAGCCAGTTACAGTCTGACACGTGGCAGAATAAGGATATTATTGGAAAATAATTTTAGTCTCCAATCCTGATCGTACACGTGGTGATGATAATTGGTTCTCACATGGTCTGAGCAACATTGGATCAGTAAAGAAATGCAAGGTGACGTGGCTTCAACGGTTACTCATATTCAAATTCAAATACAGGAGGGAAGCCTAACTGCAAATGGTGGCATAATGGAGCTACTTCTAAGGCAACATGATCAGCGATCATGGTGGGGCAGTTCGACGGTTCGAAGAGCAGTTCGAAGGTCATCTTTGACAAGTATAAATAGCAGAGAGACCCCCAGGAAAAAAGGGACTGCAGATCATACAAATCAGTCATTTACTTCATATATTTTCTTCTCCAGTCTTTTACATTTCCAGTCTTTAAATACCTGTTCTTTAAATACCTGCACTTTAAATACCCGCACTGCACTTCGATTCATAGGAGTAGTTTCAAGTAGATTCAAGTGGATTGCTGTTGTAAACCTCTCCGAGGCTGAGTTTGGACCATTGTAAGTGTTCATTTTAATGAAATACTTCAATTGTTCTTCATATTACTGTTATTCATTTTAATTTCTCCTAAGTCAAGCCACCAGTAAAAGTCCTCTTCATTGAGGTTGAAAGAACTAAAACACAATCGTCTGGTAATTGGTTGGCAATCACAATTTCTGTAAGGACTGATTGATCCTTGCTGGCACGCTCACATTTACAAAAATACCCTTCGAAAAGCCAAAAAGCCAACACCATGACTTCATTTTGATGTCCGTTGCTATAACGATTGCAAGTGCATGCTATGAACATGATACATAATCCACATAACTCGGAGCGTTGTTGCCATGGGTATTCACTGAATTGCCGTACTAATGAGCTATACACCGGTAACTTCTTCGTATTGTTATTTATTCAGATGGACATATACACAAGCTAAAATTGATCCCATGTGCAAGTTGCATTTGTATGTGTTGGACTATTTTAATATTTTTTATTTATTTATTTATTTTGGTGACCGTTTGTCTTGTCCATGAATGGAGGTTAATTGAAAGGTCATGGGCTTGGTGGTAAGTTAATATTTGGAGGTTTTGGAACTCTCAATTTTCTCTAGTTTAATAGTCATTATTTTTTGTGTAATTTGTAAGGTCCTAGTGGCCTATATATTGTTCCTCTCTTCTTCTCTTTTCTAGACCAACTATTTTTACACTTGAGAGATTACTAGCCAAAGAAGGGTGTTTTTCTTGGTAGAGCTTTGGGTTCACCATCTTGTGTAGAGCTGGTCTGAACCATATGACAAGTGGCCAGGTTGTTGTATCCTGGAGGGGACAAGTCAGAGTTTAGTGACTGTTGTATCAGTATTTGGGTTCTTCCTACCGCAGTGGGCTTGATCTCCTTAAAGAAAATAAGATATCTATGCCTCAGCCTGATCTAGTTGTATCTCATTTTCTTTGCGTTATTTATCAATAAAATATAATTCTTCTGGTATTTTCACCAACAATTTTAAGGAGATCAAAATGGAACAAGTACCAGAAAAAGCCAATGACGGAATTGGAGATCTCAACAAGCCTTTCAAGTTCAAGGGAGTTCATTTTAAAAGATGGAAAGGAAAAGTTCTTTTTTACCTCAACCTTTTGAAAGTTGCTTATGTTCTTATCGAGAAGAACCAAACAAAATCCCAACCAAGGAGATGAATGATAAAGACTACGAGGCACGTGAAGCAAAAGTGACATCATACAATACAGATGAGTATAAATGTCGTTTTTATCTCTTAAATTGCCTTGCTGATCAATTTTATGATTACTATGACACCATTTACACTTCCGCAAAGAAAATTTGGAAAGCATTACAGACTAAGTATGATACTGAAGAGGCAGGAGCAAAAAAGCATGCAGCTAGCCAATTTTTTCGCTTCAAATGGTGGATGGAAAATTTGTTGTGGAGCAAGTACAAGATTTCCAAATGATAGTTGCAGAAATAATATCTTAAAACATCAAGATTGGTGACAACTTGATAGTTGCAGGACTTGTTGACAAGTTACCACCACCTTGGAGAGAAATCCAAAAGAACGTGCGCCACAAACAAAAAGAGACTTCCTTAAAGGCATTGATCACTCATATCTTAGTCGAAGGAGAGGCTAGAGGCCAGGATGCATTGATAACACAAAAGGGTAATGCCAATTCCACCACAAAGGTAAATTTTGTTTCTACAAATAATAACTTACTCAAAGGTCAAAATTCCAAGAATGCTTATTTGAAGCCTTATAAAAAGAATATGATGAATTATGGTAAATCTCATAATAAATTGATTAATCCAAATAAGAACCAAGGTCCATCATCTCCACAAAATTTTACATGCTTTGTCTGTGGCAAAAGTGGGCATATTGCTCGAACTTGCAAATTTCGAAAATGTGCACCTGCCCCAAAAGCTAACGTTATCGAGGAGCCATTTATGGCAATGATTGTAGACATTTGCATGGTTAATTATGTGGAAGGTTGGTGGGCAGATTCTGGTGCTAATAGACATGTTTGTTATGATAAAGCTTGGTTCAAGGTGTATACTCCCTTTGATGATGAGAAAACTATTATGCTTGGTGACTCTAGTCAAACCAAGATACTTGGGAGTGGTGAGGTTGACCTTAAATTTACTTCTGGACGTGTGTTTACTTTAAAAGATGTGCTTTATACACCGTCCATGAGGAAGAATTTGATGTCAAGTTATTTGTTGAATAAGGATGGCTTTAAGCAAACTATGGAATCTAATCAATATGTGATTACCAATAAAGGTGTTTTTGTGGGTAAGGGTTATGCTTGTGATGTGATATTCAAACTGAATGTTGAGATTAATAAATCATCTACCAATTTGGTTTATATGTCGTCTTCTATTAATTTTTGACATGCTCGCTTGTGTCATATTAACAGTAAATATGTGGGAATCATGAGTAGTTTAGGATTAATTCCTAAATTGACAAAAAAATTTGAGAAATGTGAAGTTCGCAGTAAAGCAAAAATTACTAAAAGGCCTCATAAAAGTGTTGAGAAAAATACAGAATTGCTAGAATTATTTCATACTGATTTGTGTGAGTTTGAAGGAATCTTAACTCGTGGAAGTAATCGATATCTTATCACTTTTATTGATGATTTTTCAAAATATACAAACGTATATTTATTAAAAAATAAAAATGATGCTTTTAAGAAATTTAAAGAATTCCTTCTTGAAGTGGAAAATCAATTTGGTAAAAAGATTAAGAGTATTAGAAGTGATAGAGGCTGGGAGTATGAATCTTTTGGATTCAACCCTTTTGTTCAGTCATTGGGAATTATTCATGAGACTACTCCACCATACTCACCTTCATCTAATGGTGTAGCTAAAAGCAAAAGTAGAACGTTAATTGGCTTGATGAATGCTATGCTTATTGATTCAGGTGCTCCCTCATATTTTTTGGGCGAGGTTATTTTGACAGCTTGCCATGTGATAAATAGAATGCCACACAAAAAGACTAAAATTGTACATTTTCAATTGTGGCGGGGGTATAAATTTAATCTAGGTTATTTGAGGGTTTGGGGTGTTTAGCTTTTGTGAGGCTTGCAGATCCTAAACGACCTAAATTAGGTGAACGAGCTACCACTTGTGCTTTTCTTGGGTATGCGTTGCGTAGTACAGCTTATAAATTTTTTGATATGAAAAATAATATTATTTTTGAATCAAGTGATGCTATTTTTCATGAAAATAAATTTCCTTTCAAATCTAAAAATAGTGGGGGTAAAATATTTTCTGAAAATATTTTATCCATGCCTAGCTGTCCTACTCCATCTCAAGTTTTTCAAGAACAAGAAAAATTGCAAATCTAACCAAGGTGTAAATAAGCTAGAGTTGGAAAAGATTTTGGCCTTGAGTATTATCTTTACAATGTGGAAGAAATTCTTTTTTCGATGCTAGAAGGTTTATCTTCACCTGATGCTATTTTATAGAAAGAGGCTGTAAATGATGAGATAGATTCACTACTTTCAAATAAGACATGGAAGCTAGTGGATTTATGTCCAGGTTGTAAAACTATTGGGTGTAAATGGGTCCTCCGTAAAAAACTTAAACCGGATGAAACTATAGATAAATATAAATCGAGGCTTATTGCTAAAGGTTTTAAGCAACAAGTTGATCTTGATTTCTTTGATATTTTTTCTCCGGTTACTAGAGTTACATCTATTAGACTATTGATAGCAGTGACTACAATTCATGATATGAAAATTCATCAAATGGATGTGAAAGCAACATTTTTAAATGGAGATCTAGATGAGGAGATTTACATGGACCAACTCAAAGGGCTTTGTGGAGTCTGGCCAAGAAAGTAAGGTGTGCAAGCTAACTAAATTCCTTTATGGTTTAAAACGAGAAATTTGATTCCTGCATGCTTGAGAGTGGCTATAAGACTAATGAATGTGATAAGTGCATATATTATAAAACTTGTGAGAATGCACATGTGATTATTAGCCTATATGTGGATGATCTACTTATCTTTGGCTCTAATTTGCATATTATAAATGAGACTAAAAATAAGCTTAATAGCCATTTTGATATGAAAGATCTTGGTGAAGCCAATTTTATTTTGGGAATTAAAATAACCAAGACTAATGATGGCATTTTTCTTGATCAGTCGCATTATGTTTCAATTTTTTAAAAGAAATATAATTTTCTAGACTGTAAACATGTTGCTACTCCTTTTGATGCAAGTATACATTTATCCGCTGTAACAAATGAAAAAGATGTGATTAATCAAAAGAAATAAGCTAGCATGATTGGTGTTTGAGATATGCTACTGATTCTACTAGACCTGACATTGTATATACTATTGGAGTTCTTAGCAGGTTTACTAGCAAGCCAAGTCAATTCATAATGATTTTCAAGTTTAGACATGTTTTCTCAAGTTTTGGGGCCCAAAAGATGTGTTTTTTAGCTTTACACTTGAGTTTCGCATATTGAACAACAATATGGAAATTCCAAAATTCTGCATCATTGCTCGAGCAACAGAACTTGCACTCAAGCGACCACTCTTTGTTTTGCACTTTCGCTCGAGCAATTCAAAGTTGGCTCGAGCGTAAAATTCGAGCTCCCAGTACTTTTGCAAACATGGGTCTTGGCTCGAGCGACAAAACCTGCGCTCGAGCGAGCTCCCTTATTTTTGATCCTCCGCTCGAGCGTATGAAGTTGCTCTCGAGTGTAAAATGAGAGCTCCTATAAGTTTTACTCTGTAAAGTTATGTTTGATTATAAGTATTTTCTGACTAAAATGATATGATCAGTTTCTTGAAATGTTACTTTCTGTATAGTTGAATGATTGTCCAGTTTTCTGAAATGTATCGTGGCATCCTTAGCATCATGTGATATCTATCTATTACTTGTTACTAGAGGTTCCATCATGGAACTGGTTAAGCGTAACCATTATCTGTCTGTATCTGCTCTGTATATGGGTCTTATGACCGTGTCATGTAATCATAAGCCATCTGTTTGTTAGTGCTAATGGATGTACCACGTATGATTATCTGTGAGCTCTGAATCTGAATATGTATATAAATCTGTTTCTGACTTTTGAATCTGTCATGGACATCATTCATTAACCCATTTACTCTGTTATTATTCACTAGACTCCAGCTCATTGTATTATTATGCATGTAGGTGATCAGGTGTGTGACCAGGCTCAAAGATGATTAGCTAGAGATCTACTCTATCAACCAGCCACTATGCCTTCTGAGAAGGTTCCCGTTTTGATGTGGTTAAGTGTTTGTGATCAATATTTGAGATTTTTGTATTTCTTTTGTTTTTGTCTAGACAAGTTTTTGTATGGTCTGTATATGAGGGTTTTGGTGACGTAAGACTAACGTAAATATGATGTCACTTATATGTATATAAAATTTTAAATTTTCTGTTCCATATATGTCTGCATAGCTCTATGGACGTTATATTATGATATCTGCTTCCGCTAGCCCTTTAATTTTGTTAATTTTTTTAGAGGCCTTTAGTAATCCCAAGCTTACTGGCCGATTACGATACTAAACCTATAGGGACGGGTTTGGGTCGTGACAGATACACACCAAAATAGGTGAGAGAAAAACATCATCGACTGAAAGTTAATTATTTAACTTTCAAGCGGCTTCAGGCACAAACTGGTCTTGGATGAGATTCGATTATAGGAACCGTTATTGCACCTGATGACTTTTGGGATAAGGTATTACACTAATCTATAGCTTTTTGTACATTTATTTGAAAATGTTATGACACGTACCAAACGTTTATGTTAATATTTTACAGTTGGAGGTAGATATCAAAAAATGTAAAGAAGTTCAGGACTAAAGGATTTATTTTGACGAAATGAACGAAATTGTAGATCGATGTTGTGCCACAGGAGCCTTGGCCCGTGCATCCACACAAGGGGCCGCTGACTCTGACGAAGAGGACAATATGCTTAACAAATTTTAGTTTCCTGGAGCTAGAGATAGTAATGCGGTGGATGCCATTCCTATTGACTCATTTAGAGATGAATACAAGGAAACATGCAAGGGCAAAAGTCACAAGAGGGGGCCATAGCCAGAGTGATAGTGGTCGCTCCAAAAAGTCACGATCAAGTGGCTTTGATGATGTTTGTGCAGCTTTCACTGCCTATGCATAGGCAAAGATGGAATAGTCCATACACTATCATTAGATACGGAGGCTGTAAGCGCAGGTGGTGATCACTATTCCCTTGATGCATGTCAAGATGCCATGCTTCAGCTGGGGGATATAACACTGGCACAGTATGTTAAGGCATTGGCACTATTCAAAGATAAGGACTAGCGGAGGTTTTTTATGCGCACTCCTGCTCATATGCGTCTATCAATGATCCTAGCTTTATAATCAGCTGTGTCTTTGGTGGAGTTTGCGGTCATTTTAGTGGATGTGAAACATGTTTTTTCTAGTTAATTTTTTTTTTCTTTGATTCATGTCTTGTGTTTTTTCCCTTGTTTGTATGTTTATGTTTTCAATTTCTGTGATCCTCTTGTGACAGAAATACACTGCATATAATGATTCATGTCCCATTTCTTTCTGCCCAGTTTCAATTTTCTATTTCTGTGATCTTCTTTTTCTTCTTTGATTCATGTCCCTTTTTTTATTTCTGATTCAATTTTCTATTTGATACACTATGAAGCTTATTTTTTTCGGGCTCATTATGTCAAATGAGATGTTGCTAATATGAGGCCCTGTTCACATTGTCCGCATATTTGTTTTTAGGGCGAATAACACTAACACTCCTTATAACTTGGGACTCGTGTCACTTTGGTCTTTGACTTTTCAATTGTGACATATTTGACTTTGAATTTTGAATCTTGTTCCAAATAAGGACAATTGAAGACACCATTGTTCAATTTCAAGGGCAAAGGCATCAATTTGAAAAAATATAAACTAATTTGACAAAAACAAATGTCAAAAAAATATTTTTGATTTTTTAAAAATTATATCTACCCATCAAAGATAAAATTATGTAAAATTGATAAATCTTTTACGCATTTATTTATTTATTTTACCAAATTAATTTTAACCATGTATTTAGATGATGATCATGTAATGTGTGGTTGTTATGCTTTTAATGTGTAATCAATATATTTAATATATGAAATGTTTTTAATTTTGGATTTTTTAATTTAATGCATTGGTTTAAAAATGATATTAAAGTTGTTGCCATATTTGAATTTTGAAAAAAATAGAAACTAATTTAATGAAAATAAAAACAACCATCCATTATATGATCATCATCTAAACACATGATAAAAATTAATTTGGTAAAATAAATAAATAAATAAATGTGTAAAAGATTTATCAATTTTACATAATTTTATCTTTGGTGGGTAGAAATAATTTTAAAATTCAAAAATATTTTTTTGACATTTAATTTTATCAAATTAATTTATATTTTATCAAAATTGACGACTTCGTCCTTAAAATTGAGTAATGATATCTTCAAGTGTCATTATTTGGAACAAGATTCAAAATTCAAAGCCAAATTTGTTAAAATTGAAAAGTTATAGACCAAAGTGACAAAAGTCCCAAACTATAGGGACCGTTAGTGTAATTTGCCATTGTTTTTACTTCAACAAATGACGAAAATCATCCAATTAATTAGAGAGGCTAATTTCATGTTCAGTAATTATGATAATAGTTATCTCCTTTTTAATTAGTCAGAATAATTGTGCTTTTATTGTTATGTAGGCAAGACAATATGGCATCTGATACGAAAAACAATGCAATGCTCAGCTCATCAGAAGATGATGAGTTTATGGAAGATTTTATGAACTTCTTGCTGGTTGCTTTTATGAATGAACATATGAATGATTCAACCACAAGACGACCACAGCAAACTTGTCCATTCAAAGGTAATGACTATATCTTCGGTTTATTAAATGGCCATCTAGAAATAATGATGGACATTATGCAAATGGATGACCCAACCTTCATTTTATTGAAGGATGCCTTACTTCAAAATGGATTTGTGAATATTAAAAAGATGTGTATCAGTGTCAAGGAATCCCTTGGCACTTTTTTTATATACATGCGCACAAAATGATCGGCACAGGCTACTGATTGACAGATTTCAACACTCCACTGAAACTATTTGTTGGCACGTCAAAATCATAATGTGTGCACTATGCAAGATTGTAACAACTGTCACGACCTAAACCCGTTCCTATAGGTTTAATGTCGTAACCAGCCAGCAATCCTGGAATTGCCAAAGGCCTCTAAACAAATTTAACAAAATACAGGGACTAGCGGAAGCAAATACAAACATATAACGTCCATAGAGCTGTGTAGACATACATGGGACAGAAAATTAAAAACTTTATATACATATTAATGACGTCATTTTTACATTAGTCTTACATCACCAAAACCCACATAAACACAACGTACAAAAACTTGTTCAGTCAAACAGAAGAAAACAAAAACTTAAAATTTGTTAACAGAACATGACCACTTCAAAATGGTAACCTCCTCAGGAGGCATAGTGGCTAGCCGACACAAAAGAATCCAGGCAGTAGCTTAGGCTTAATCACGCGCCTGATCACCTACATACATAAATAATATGATAAGTTGGAGCCTAGTGAATAATAACAGAGTAAAAATTTTAAGGAATGATGTCAACAACAAATTCATAATTCAGAATTCAGATTATAAACAAATTCATATTCTTACTCATACTCATATTCACGTTTAGACTTCACATATTCCATATGATCATACATGGTACATCCATTAGCACTAACAAATCTGATGACCCATAAAGAGACGGCCATAAAGGCATTCCGATGACCCATAAAGGGACAGGCATAAAGGCATTCCGATAACCCATAAAGGGACAGCAATAAAGGCATTTCGATGACCCATAAAGGGACGCATATCATATGATGCTAAGGATGCCATGAATACATTTCAGAAACTTGGACAATCATTCATTCATACAAGACATGGCATTTCAGAAAACTAATCATTTCCATATTATAATGTTTAGAAAATACGTAACATTGAACATTGCTTTACAGAGTTATTACTCACAGATGGCTCCAATAACAGAACAGATAAAGCAGTCGGATCAGATAGTCTACGACGCGTGACCTACACAACACAGAACGGATACACATTGAAACACACATTTGGAAAGCACTTAACTTGTTTCTTTTCTATCTTAGTGTGTTTCTAACATTTATCCTCTTTATTATGTCTTAATTAAGGCTTAGGAATGCCTAAGATGCAATGAGGACACCAAAATATGAGTTGTAACACTTAGTCAAATTTCTAAAAATAGGGTCTTCACTCGAGCGCAACTTGGGTCGCTTGAGCGGACTACAAAATTCTGTCAAACTTCTGCGAGCTCTTATTTTACGCTCGAGCACAATTTTCTACGCTCGAGCGGAGGATTAAAAATAAGGGTGGTCGCTCGAGCACAAGTTCTGTCGCTCGAGCCACGACCTATGTCTACAAAAGTACTGGGAGCTCAAAGTTTACGCTTGAGCCAACTTTTAGTTGCTCGAGCGAAAGTGCAAAACAAAGAGTGGTCGCTCGAGCGCAGGTTCTATCGCTTGAGCGATGATTTAGAATTCTGGAATTTCTAGATTAATGTTTAACATGCAAAACTCAAGTGTAAAGCTTCAAAACACATCCTTTGGGCCCCAAAACTTGAGAAAAACATGTCTAAACTTGTAAAACACCAAGAATTAAGGATCATTTCGCAAAATCAAGCCTCAAAGGTAAGTGAATTGTCCAAAATCAAACTTGGAATTTAGAAAACATAACTTGCATGTATTGTTATGAACTCCAACCTTCTAAACATGATCAAATGATATAAAATGGCATGAAACATGATGAATTTCCAAAACCAAGGTGAAATAATGACATGCATGGGCGAATTACTTGAAATCAACTTCAAAATGCTATAGACTGCACATGCATGCATGATTCCTCTCAAAATTATCTATCTAAATTCAATTCTCATACTATTCTACTTAATTCTCATGAATTATTCTCTTATTGATTCAAAGTCTTAGTATAAGGGTGAATTCTTACCTTAAGCTTGAGTTCACAAGTGTGGAAGCTTAATTCTCTTGAGTCTTCTTCAATTTCTTCAAATTCTCTCTAATTCTCTTATGCTTTTTTTGATCTCAACCCTCTTCGATGTTTTCCCCTCTCTCTCACGTTTTGAGCTCAAAAGGCTTGAAATGGAAGTGTGTAACATGATCTAAGGCTTATCATTAGCCTTATATAGGCTTTACTAATTAATCTAGCTTAGCCTAATCAAATTGTAATTAATTAATCTAATTACTTGGTTCCGAATCAAAATCCAATTAAACCTAACATAAAATTCTAAAAATTCTAAATAACAAATAAACGGAGTCAATTCCGTGATCAGATGTAGATAAGGCCTTCAATTTACTTATCGAAATGGAAATTCAAATAGATATTTCTACGACAGACAGATATAAATGCAAATAACATATATCTCATGTAATTAACATAGAATTTCATCTTAAGTACTTGTTAAGTAGTCTTAATCAAGTATCATAGGCTAATCACAGGTCGGGGCTGTTACAATCTTCCCCCCTTAAAGAGTTTGGTCCTTCAAACTCGAATTACCTTCATTTTGAATGAATGTCGAATCCAGAGGGAACAATTTAGAGTATCTCTTCATCATATCCTCTTTGGTCTCCCAAGTTGCATATGTCCCTCCATGATTTTGCCAATCAACCTTCACCAATGGAATTTTTTTGTTTCTCTGTCTTTTGATTCTTTGGTTGATAATTTAGATTGGCCATTCATCATACGTGTAATCATCTTTTAGAAGTACATGTGTCTGTTCAATCACATGGAATGGATCTCGTAGATATTCTCGAAGCATCGAAACATGAAAAACATTATGCATGTTCTCCATAACCGGATGTAAAGCCACTCGGTACGTCACAGAATTGATTTTCTCAATAATTTCAAATGGCCCAATGTATCGTGGTGCCAACTTTCCTTTAACCCCAAATCGAGTTTTCCCTTTCATTGAAGTCACTTTAATAAACATATGGTCACCGACTTCATATTCCGTCTCTCTCCTCCAAACATCCGCATAACTCTTTCGGTGACTTTGGGCAATTTTCAAACGTTGTTGAATCAATTTCACTTTCTCAATTGTATCCTGCACAAGTTCTATTCCCAATAATGGTCTATCGCTTATTTCGACCTAACAAATCGGAGATTGGCATTTTCTACCATACCATGCTTCATAAGGGCCCATTTTAATACTTGAATGATAGTGTAGACACCCCATTTTTTACCGTCCTCAAGACTTGGACGTCACTGTTTGAACACTAGGTGATCATCCATGTTCGTGTTCGTCTTGAGTTCTCGGAAGTTTCGGTCGTGCGCCTTGCCTCAAGACCTCTCGACTTGTTTGTTTTGTGCTTGGTTGTACACCAAACACTTGTGTTTTTGCTTCTGAGGGCAGGGAATGGCTTGTTGGCCATCCTCACACCTCACCGGCCTTGGCTTGAGGCCACCGGCCATGTTTTCTTACTACCGGCCAAATATTTTGGTCGGTCGGCAATGTTTTTGGTCGGCCGGCCATTTTTGTTAGTCAATTGGCCATATTTTTCAGCCGACCCCTTTCCATCTGCTTTTGGTAGATATTTTATGCCAGCTGTCACAGCTGGCATCCACAATACACCCCCTCCATACGTGTATGGAGGGATTTGCTCCCTTATGTTAGCTTCTCCAAGAAGCTTAGGAATTGGATTCCTATAAGAGGAAGCCCTCTCCTCCCTTTCCAGAGGTTGAACAAATATAGCTTATATATCTATATCTCTCTATCTCTCTCTCTCTATATATAGTTGTGTGTGTATTAGTGTTCTAAAGGGGTTTTTGTTCTTAGTTTTGCACTAAGACACCTAGTGTTACACTATAACTTGATTGCTGAGGTTTTAGGGGTTGATTTCAGAGTTTTGAGTTGGTTTTTGATCAAAAAGAAGGTGTTGGGGTGGTGCTCTTGAAGAGGTTCTTCAAATGTGAGAACATACATTTTTATTCCCCATTTTTACACAAGATTTTAGCATATCTTGCTTATTGTTTTAAGCTTCGACTATAACTGATAAAAGTTCTAATTTTGTGTGTTTTAGAACTTTGTTTAAGGTCACTTTGAGGTTTGGGGTTGTCTCCCCCCCTCCAAGGCCTTGTTAGGCCTTGTTTAGGCCATACCTTTTGGCCATTGTTTTGGTCTTTGCATGGCCTCTCTACCACTGAAATCCAGAGGATTTTCAATGGTGGAGAGATGGTTTTGAGGTCCTAAAAAGGAGAGGGTCATCCCCTCTCCTTGTTGTCTTTAATGCTTGTATAAATGGCTTATGTTGTAGCATGTTTGCCTAGCTTGTTTTAGCTTCATTTCAGTATATATTAGGCTTTGTTTTGCCATGATATAGCACTATTTTTCCTTGGTTTAGACATGCCATGCTTGCTTTGTATACTTGTCTTGTAAACCCATGATTTGCCTTAATGTGTACCTAGCATTTAGACTACTATGCTTACATATTTTGGCCCAACTCTGTGAAGCTTTTAGGCTTGTTGTAGCATGCTTAAGCTCTGTTTTTCATTAATTTGGCCATGCTTGCATTGTTTTGCATAGCTACCATGTAATCTAGCTTGTTAGCTTTGAATATCCAAGTTGCTAGCATGCTCTATGTAGATCATTTCAGTGGTTTGGTATCACTTAGAATGTTATTTCAGTCCATATTTCATGCTTATGAACTTACATTTATCACTCCTTTAATGTCTTAAAGAGTTTGTGTTTTATGCTCCTTGAATGGATCGTTGAGTATGCTTCCATGCTTAGGCCATTTAGATGCCATCTAAGTGTGTTTTTGGTCTTGCTTAGACCTGCCTTGGGACTATTTTAGGTCTCCTTGGCCCTTTGGGGTTTGCTTCATGTAGCCTTGGTTTGAGTCTCGTGGCTAATTTCAAGTTTTAGGCCTCCTTGCATGCTTTGCTTGCTTCGTTTAGTTGGTTTGGCACCTTTTCTAACATGATTTCAGAGCTCACAATGTATGTCATTTGTCCATTTTTGTCCCCTTTTAAGTGCTCTTGAAAGTTGCTCTTTTATGCCTAGGTATTAGGCCATCAAAATGTGCATGTTTGTATATGTACTTCCTGCTTTTGTTTCACCATTTTGGCCACTGTTTTGGACCTATTAGAGAGTTGTCCTTCTTGGTGTAAGTCCATCCTTTGCATGTTGTTGCATGCTCGCTTTGTATGTTGTTGCATACTTTGCTCATCGCATGTCGTTGCATGCTTAAGTTGCATTTTGCATCCTTGTTAGCTTGCATCTTGTCATGTATTTGATATGTTGATTACATGCTTGCATGTTTGCATGCTTGTTTGCATGCTTAGGTTGCATAGCATGGTTTGTGCATTGCCTTGCCTCTTGATCACACATGATAGAGGTTAAGGTCCCTTATGTGTTTTGTGCATTTCATTTGATATTGAATTACACGCTTGACTCTTTTGGGCCATCATGCATTGAAATGCGTGATTGATGGCCCGAGGGTCGAGAACCATGCGCCTCTAAGTCTCAAACATGCTGAGGAGGGTGGTGGTGTATAAATTGCTTTGAAAATGCATCGCCATGTTCTGTCTGTCCTCTGTTGTAGCAAACTAGTGTTCTGTAGGAGGAAATGGCCGGTCGGCAACTTTCAGTGCCGGCCGACTACCAAAATAGTGCCGGTGATCCCATTTTTGGTCGATGACCATAACTCCATGGCCGGTGTTGTTTTATCTTGGTCGGTGACATCCCACTGTGCTCGGGGAATGATTTTGAAGCTTCCTTGGGACCGTGAAGTTTTCAGAAGTACAGATCAGTGTAAACAGAGGCAGCATGAGTATGGCGATGGATTTCCGAGCAGAGCCGAGCATGCACACATTCATCCCTCTTCCCGAGGCTGCTTTACCGCTTTACTACCTTAGTTAATTTGTTTAATTGGTTAAGTGGCTTTGTAATAATTAATTAGTTAGAATAGTGAATTTATTTGGTTTGTATTATTCTTTCGGACCCTCCGTCGACAGGGCGCAATTGTGTAATAAGTGTGCGTGCGTGTGTGAATGTCTTCTAACCCCAGGTCTTTCTCCCTTTTATTTACTAGCTTTTGATGGTTAGTTTAGGACATGTTTCAATTAGCATACTTATGCTCGCATGTTTGCATCATTCATCTGTTTTGCATGCACCAGGCTCGGCGCATCATGCTAACTGCATTGTATTTCAATTCCAACTTGAATACGTGTATCGAGTTGCCGCATTTCACATACCATTCTTAGAATAGCCGAGCCTATTTTAGTTGCATTTTGCATGTGTTGCATTAGTCATCCTAACATGAACTAGGATCATGCATGATTCCTAACTAGTTTCTTGTTTTGGCTCGGAGTACTAGGTAAGTTTTTATGCTTTAGCATCTTACATGAGTGTGAGTGTTGCCATGATAGCATGCTTACCATGAGGCTATGTGCTTATGTGATATAACTGCCTGAATACCTGTGGGTGAAGGTTGGGTTGCTTGAATTGGAATAATTCGTCGAAACCCGTGTTTTAGCCTACTTGTGAGTAGCAAACTTCAATCCATTTTCAAAACAAACGGATATGCGATACTTTGTTCCAACTTAGGCAATCCAGTCTATACTTGTATGTTGTGCGCATCACATAGTAATGCTAGGCTAACAACCAGAATAAGAACGCATAATGTTTTCAAAACTAGATATCATGGTTAGTAGAGGCCGATCTTTGATCGGGCGAGCGGGGGTGCTCACGAAGTGACCTTCCCCAATCGTACCCAAGTTCCCTAGCCGAGGCAACTTTGGTGATGACGGACACCTGGCCTTAGGCACGAGTCAAGGTTTCCTAAATTTCCCCAAAATAAAATATTTAGGTGGCGACTCTGTATCTGGCAAAGCAGTCCATGTTTGGCACTTCTTTCTAAAAATCAATTTTTCAAAACGATTTGCCGGATTTGGACTCTTTGGTGATTTATCGATCTCGCATTGCACTTTGCAAGATTAGATTCAGAACCGTAACATCGAGTCCGAACTGTAGTGAGCCCAATGAACAAAATGGGATTTCTCCCGGGGCGTTTGGGGACGTCTACAGTTTCTGGCGACTCTGCTGGGGAGTTAGAGAACTTGACTCGAACTCATGATATCTTGTTTTGATTACACTTATGTGTTTCTTTGCATTGCATTTGCATTGGTGCGCCTAGGACACCGTGTTTGCCATCTGCTATTCCTGAACGGTTTGCCGGAGGCTCGCTTTGAGAAGCGTGCCATAAGGCTGACCAGTTACAGGCTCTGCCACGATGGGAACACAAACCCCGATTTTTATCGGGGCACCCCTTTTGACCATTCGACCTAGTGCATATTCGGAATCCATAGTGACCATTCCAAACTAGGACAGGTTGCTTACCCGATTGTAGGTTGTTTGAAACCGCTGTATTCGTAGTGCAAACCCTAGCTCCTGACAATAGGATAGGGAAACCCTACCCCAACATAGGGGTGTTTTGGCTCTCACTTGCTTGTTATGTGCTTTTTGAGTTGACCTCTACAGGAATGCACATATCAGTCTGCAAGTCTGTGTATCAAGCCTGCGGGTATCAGTGTTTTGAGAATCAGTTATATCTATGTGTAATAACCCTCACCCCTGTTTACCGATAAACTACTGATTACTGCTAAACCGAGACTGATTACGATAAGTAATTGAATCAACTGAAATACTGAACAGCCAGACTGAAATCTGAAACTGATTGATTGACTGTATCTGTTTAAATGCATTATGTATCTGTTGCTTGTTTGATTATCTGTTCACATTCTATGTTTTAAACTACTAATTGAAGGCCTTATCGGCGGTCGAATCTGAAATTGATTAGTGTCTCAAGATCAGTAGAATTAATGTGATTTTATGGTATATTTATCTGAAATTGATTTAGTATAATTAAAATAGATTAAAATAAGCTAATTACATAATTTGACTTAATTACCTTAGTGCCATCTAGTGGGCCACTTATTTGACACTTTAGAGGCTCATTCTTAGGCATTACAAAACATCTGTTCAGCCCTTTTGATGTTCATAACCGATCAAGAGATGAGAGTGAGAGGTTTGGAGTGAATTCAACTTGACTTTGTGCATTGGCTTGAAGAATTGGAATATAGGTTGCAAATTAAGCTTCCTCACCTTGTATTTGAGGACCTAGGTAGGGAATTTACCCTCTTAATTGTGTCTTTTAATTGATTCTTGCATGGTTCTTGCCAAATTGAACAGCTAAGTCATGAATTAGTTCTAGCATGTTGAGTTGTAGCTCTAATCTTGCATGCATGTTTGTATTGTTGAGTTTTAAGTTGTTTTCATGGCAAAATGTTACATGCATGCTCATAATTATGTTTAAATCCATGATTTCATCTTGTTTTGAAAAGAATCGGGTCATTAGAGCATGTATTGAAGTTTTGAATTGATTTAAACTCATGCATGTTTGCATGTTCATCATGTTCATGAAAATTGGTTTGACATTGAGTGTTTGAAACACTCTTGGGCTTTGATTTTACAATTGAGCTTTGGAATCATGTTAAATTATGAGTTTTGGAATGTTTTCTGGAAAATTGGCCCAAGAGGATCGGAATTTGTGCATTTGAACTTGGTTTTGAGCTTGGAAGTTCAAATCTGGAAATTCCAGATTTTGAACTCTTGCTCGAGCGGGAAAAGTGGTGCTCGAGCGGGAAATTCGTGCTCCCAGTACTTTGCACTGTTTTGACGTGCGCTCGAGCGGAATAATTGACGCTCGAGCGGGACCTTGTGTATTACGCTCGAGCGGCTATCGAGCGCCCATCGAGCGTGATTTTCACCTATCCAGTACTTTTGCCCTATTTTGCAGAACACTCGAGCAGGAAAGTATACACTCGAGCAGATACCTTTGTCTGCATGTACGCTCGAGCAGGGAAACCTACGCTCGAGCGAGACCTCGGTTTTCTGAAAAATGTTTTAAAGTGCATCTTTGCATCCTCATTTCATCCTAGGCATTCTTAGGCCTAGTTTAAGGCATCTTAATGAGGATATAGATGTAGAACACACCGAGGCAAATTAGGGATTAAGTTATTATCTTTCCCAACTGTGTAGCTTAGTGTGTGTTCGTCCTGTAAACTATGTAGGTGTAACAAGCCCGCGGGGGACCCTCGCTACAGCTCGGACTCGACTTTTCGCTAGTCACGGTTCTAAGTCTGAACCAAAGAGTCCAAATCCGGCAAATCGTTTTGAGAAAACAGATTTTTTGAAAGAAGTGCCAAACATGGAAAGGGAGAAAATAAGATGTATGCCAAAAATCAGAGCAAATGGAGATGGTTAAGCGGTCCCGAACCGGGGCACACGGCCAACGGTCCCGAAAACCGGGAACCGGGTCCCGAAATGGGCAAAATGGCCTATAGCCACAAAATGTAGCCCACGGCCACTGAGAGATGGTCTACGGGACCTCTCCCTCCCCTCAGGAAAAGAAACAGTGAAAACCGAGCCTGGTTCGAAAACCGAGCCTGGTTCGCAAGCCGAGGCAAAGCACAAAAGAGGGTTCGGAAGCCCGGAGGCCGGGCTCACGGCCAAGACTCTGAAACTTCTGAACGAGCACATTATGCAATATCACCAAGTGCTCAACTGGCGACGTCTGAGTCTTAAGGTCGGTCAAAAATGGGGTGTCTACACATGTTTGCCTAGCTTGTTTTAGCTTCATTTCAGTATATATTAGGCTTTGTTTTGCCATGATATAGCACTATTTTTCCTTGGTTTAGACATGCCATGCTTGCTTTGTATACTTGTCTTGTAAACCCATGATTTGCCTTAATGTGTACCTAGCATTTAGACTACTATGCTTACATATTTTGGCCCAACTCCGTGAAGCTTTTAGGCTTGTTGTAGCATGCTTAAGCTCTGTTTTTCATTGATTTGGCCATGCTTGCATTGTTTTGCATAGCTACCATGTAATCTAGTTTGTTAGCTTTGAGTATCCAAGTTGCTAGCATGCTCTATGTAGATCATTTCAGTGGTTTGGTATCACTTAGAATGTTATTTCAGTCCATATTTCATGCTTATGAACTTACATTTATTACTCCTTTAATGTCTTAAAGAGTTTGTGCTTTATGCTCCTTGAATGGATCGTTGAGTATGCTTCCATGCTTAGGCCATTTAGACGCCATCTAAGTGTGTTTTTGGTCTTGCTTAGACCTGCATTGGGACTATTTTAGGTCTCCTTGGCCCTTTGGGGTTTGCTTCATGTAGCCTTGGTTTGAGTCTCGTGGCTGATTTCAAGTTTTAGGCCTCCTTGCATGCTTTGCGTGCTTCGTTTAGTTGGTTTGACACCTTTTCTAACATGATTTCAGAGCTCACAATGTATGTCATTTGTCCATTTTTGTCCCCTTTTAAGTGCTCTTGAAAGTTGCTCTTTTATGCCTAGGTGTTAGGCCATCAAAATGTGCATGTTTGTATATGTACTTCCTGCTTTTGTTTCACCATTTTGGCCACTGTTTTGGACCTATTAGAGAGCTGTCCTTCTTGGTGTAAGTCCATCCTTTGCATGTTGTTGCATGCTCGCTTTGTATGTTGTTGCATACTTTGCTCATCGCATGTCGTTGCATGCTTAAGTTGCATTTTGCATCCTTGTTAGCTTGCATCTTGTCATGTATTTGATATGTTGATTACATGCTTACATGTTTGCATGCTTAGGTTGCATAGCATTGTTTGTGCATTGCCTTGCCTCTTGATCACACATGATAGAGGTTAAGGTCCCTTATGTGTTTTGTGTATTTTATTTGATATTGAATTGCACGCTTGACTCTTTTGGGCCATCATGCATTGAAATGCGTGATTGATGGCCCGAGGGTCGAGAACCATGCTCCTCTAAGTCTCAAACATGCTGAGGAGGGTGGTGGTGCATAAATTGCTTTGAAAATGCATCGCCATGTTCTGTCTGTCCTCTGTTGCAGCAAACCAGTGTTATGTAGGAAGAAATGGCCGGTCGGCAACTTTCAGTGCTGGCCGACTACCAAAATAGTGCCGGTGATCCCATTTTTGGTCGATGACCATAACTCCATGGCCGGTGTTGTTTTATCTTGGTCGGTGACATCCCACTGTGCTCGGGTAATGATTTTGAAGCTTCCTTGGGACCTGTGAAGTTTTCAGAAGTACAGATCAGTGTAAACAGAGGCAGCATGAGTATGGCGATGGATTTCTGAGCAGAGCCGAGCATGCACGCATTCATCCCTCTTCCCGAGGCTGCTTTACCGCTTTACTACCTTAGTTAATTTGTTTAATTAGTTAAGTGGCTTTGTAATAATTAATTAGTTAGAATAGTTAATTATTTATTTGGTTTGTATTATTCTTTCGGACCCTCCGTTGAGAGGGCGCAATTGTGTAATAAGTGTGCGTGCGTGTGTGAATGTCTTCTAACCCCGCGTCTTTCTCCCTTTTATTTACTAGCTTTTGATGGTTAGTTTAGGACATGTTTCAATTAGCATACTTGTGCTCGCATGTTTGCATCATTCATCTGTTTTGCATGCACCAGGCTCGGCGCATCATGCTAACTGCATTGTATTTCAATTCCAACTTGAATACATGTATCGAGTTGTCGCATTTCACATGCCATTCTTAGGGTAGCCGAGCCTGTCTTAGTTGTATTTTTGCATGTGTTGCATTAGGCATTTCAGCATAGTTAGGATTCATGCATGATTTCTAATTAGCTTCTTTCTTTGGCTTGGAGTACTCGGTAAGTATTTATGCTTTAGCATCCTTGCATGCGTGTGAGTGACTGCCATGATAGCAAGCTTACCATGAGGCTATTTGCTTATGTGATATACCTACCTGAATGCCTGTGGGTGAAGGTTGGATTATTTAAATTGGAACAATTCACCAATTAAGAGTTTTAGCCTATTGCGAGTAGCAAACTTCAATCCATTTTCAAAACAAACGGATATGCGATACTTTGTTCCAACTTAGGCAATCCAGTCTATACTTGTATGTTGTGCGCATCACATAGTAATGCTAGGCTAACAACCAGAATAAGAACGCATAATGTTTTCAAAACTAGTTTCATTGGTTAGTAGAGGGCATCTTGATCGGTCGAGTGGGGTGCTCATTGCATGCCCTTTCCCAATCGTACCCAAGTTCCTGAGCCGAGGCAACTTTGGTGATGACGGACACGTGGCCTTAGGCACGAGTCAAGGTTTCCTAAATTCCCCCAAAATAAAATATTTAGGTGGCGACTCTGTATCTGGCAAAGCAGTCCATGTTTGGCACTTCTTTCTAAAAATCAGTTTTTCAAAACGATTTGCCGGATTTGGACTCTTTGGTGATTTATCAATCTCGCATTGCACTTTGCAAGATTAGATTCAGAACCGTAACATCGAGTCCGAACCGTAGTGAGCCCAATGAACAAAATGAGATTTCTCCCGGGACGTTCGGGCGTTGTTACAGTTTCTGGCGACTCTGCTGGGGAGTTAGAGAACTTGACTCGAACTCATGATATCTTGTTTTGATTACACTTATGTGTTTCTTTGCATTGCATTTGCATTGGTACGCCTAGGACACCGTGTTTGCCATCTGCTATTCCTGAACAGTTTGCTGGAGGCTCGCTTTGAGAAGCGTGCCATAAGGCTAACCGGTTATAGGCTCTGCCACAATGGGAACACAAACCCCGATTTTTATCGGGGCACCCCTTTTGACCATTCGACCTAGTGCATATTCGGAATCCATAGTGACCATTCCAAACTAAGACAGGTTGCTTACCCGATTGTAGGTTGTTTGAAACCGCTGTATGCGTAGTGAAAACCCTAGCTCCTGACAATAGGATAGGGAAACCCTACCCCAACATAGGGGTGTTTTGGCTCTCACTTGCTTGTTATGTGCTTTTTGAGTTGACCTCTACAGGAATGCACATATCAGTCTACAAGTCTGTGTATCAAGCCTGTGGGTATCAGTGTTTTGAGAATCAGTTATATCTGCGTGTAATAACCCTCACCCCTGTTTACCGATAAACTACTGATTACCGCTAAACCGAAACTGATTACGATAAGTAATTGAATCAACTGAAATACTGAACAGCCAGACTGAAATCTGAAACTGATTGATTGACTGTATCTGTTTAAATGCATTATGTATCTGTTGCCTGTTTGATTGTCTGTTCACATTCTATGTTTTAAACTACTAATTGAAGGCCTTATCGGCGGCCGAATCTGAAATCGATTAGTGTCTTAAGATCAGTAGAATTAATGTGATTTTATGGTATATTTATCTGAAATTGATTTAGTATAATTAAAATAGATTAAAATAAGCTAATTACATAATTTGACTTAATTACCTTAGTGCCATCTAGTGGGCCACTTATTTGACACTTTAGAGGCTCATTCTTAGGCATTACAAAACATTTGTTCAGCCCTTTTGATGTTCATAACCGATCAAGAGAGGAGAGTGAGAGGTTTGGAGTGAATTCAACTTGACTTTGTGCATTGGCTTGAAGAATTGGAATATAGGTTGCAAATTAAGCTTCCTCACCTTGTATTTGAGGACCTAGGTAGGGAATTTACCCTCTTAATTGTGTCTTTAAATTAATTCTTGCATGGTTCTTGCCAAATTGAAGAGCTAAGTCATGAATTAGTTCTAGCATGCTGAGTTGTAGCTCTAATCTTGCATGCATGTTTGTATTGTTGAGTTTTTAGTTGTTTTCATGGAAAAATGTTACATGCATGCTCATAATTATGTTTAAGTCCATGATTTCATCTTGTTTTGAAAAGAATCGGGTCATTAGAGCATGTATTGAAGTTTTGAATTGATTTAAACTCATGCATGTTTGCATGTTCATCATGTTCATGAAAATTGGTTTGAAATTGAGTGTTTGAAACACCCTTGGGCTTTGATTTTACAATTGAGTTTTGGAATCATGTTAAATTATGAGTTTTGGAATGTTTTCTGGAAAATTGGCCCAAGAGGATCGGAATTTGTGCATTTGAACTTGGTTTTGAGCTTGGAAGTTCAAATCTGGAAATTCCAAATTTTGAACTCCCGCTCGAGCGGGAAAAGTGGCGCTCGAGCGGGAAATTCGTGCTCCCAGTACTTTGCACTGTTTTGACGTGCGCTCGAGCAGAATAATTGACGCTCGAGCGGGACCTTGTGTATTACGCTCGAGCGGCTATCGAGCGCCCATCGAGCGTGATTTTCACCTATCCAGTACTTTTGCCCTATTTTGCAGAACGCTCGAGCAGGAAAGTATACACTCGAGCGGATACCTTTGTCTGCATGTACGCTCGAGTAGGGAAACCTACGCTCGAGCGAGACCTCTGTTTTCTGAAAAATGTTTTAAAGTGCATCTTTGCATCCTCATTTCATCCTAGGCATTCTTAGGCCTAGTTTAAGGCATCTTAATGAGGATATAGATGTAGAACACACCGAGGCAAATTAGGGATTAAGTTATTATCTTTCCCAACTGTGTAGCTTAGTGTGTGTTCGTCCTGTAAACTGTGTAGGGTTGGTGACTGGAGACGCGCTCTAGCTTAACTGTAGCCCAGAACTCTGTGAGTAACAACTGTGTAAAGATATGTTCAAAGATGAATATTTTCTGACTATTAACTGAACTGCTTTCTGAACTGTTACTGTTAACTGAACGAATGTATGTCCTCTATTCTGAACTGTATTGTGGCATCCATAGCAACTACTGTTTACTATTACTGCTATTGTTACAAAGATCTCTGTCAGTTCCTATCTTGGAACTTCTGTTTACTGTTATGATGGCCATTATTGACTGTTCGGTCTCTTAAGACCTACTGTTTACTGTACTGCTATGCTAATGGATGTACCACATATGACTGTAATGACTGAATAACTGATATACTGATTGAAATGATTGTTTTCAATACTGTAAGGACATTCATTCTTAACCTCTTTACTCATTATGTTATTCACTGGGCTTTAGCTCACTGTTTATATATATATATGTAGGTGTACAGGCGCCAGACCGGAGCTAGGAGCGTGGGTTAGACTCCCTTTTTGTCAAGCCAACCACTGTGCCTCACTGCGAGGTTCCGAGCCTGCCAAGCTATGCCTTCGGGGTGTTTTAATTTTCCTGTCTGTCTCTGTATCTGTTTTGTAATGTTGTATAGACTGATAGCACTGTACTGTACTGTTTAACAAGGATTAGGTCCCTGTTCTGATCGACTGTAAATGTTGTACATACTGTTCTGTATTTTTCATGTATATACGCATGAAATTTTTTTTGCATACAGACTGTCACAGCTCATTGGACACTATTTATTTACTATTTTGGCTTCCACCATGCCCCTGTACTCTGTATTATTTTCTGACTATTAAGCCGGCCTTTGGTAATCTCGGATTACTGGCCGGTTACGGTGCTAAACCCATAGGGGCGGGTTTGGGCCGTGACAAGGTCATTGATGTTTGGTTTTTACTTGGTGGCAATGCAAACATCTGGCTACGAAGTCGGCAATACGCTTTTTCATGTTAGGCCACCAGAAATTCTGTTTTAAATCTTTGTACATTTTCATGCTCCATGGATGCATAGCAAATTTGAAATTATGAGCTTTCTTCATAATAAGTTTTCTCAATTCAAAACAATTCGGTACACAAAGTCTTCCTTGAAATTTCAGGACATTGTCTTCAAACACAAATCTGAGCCTTGGTTTTGAACCACTTTCTTCCACAATTTTCTTCAAGAATTCATCTTCTAATTGCTTTTCTTTAACTTTCTCTATGATAGTTGGTTGTGCATAAATGACAGCTAGGACTCCACCTTGTTCACACAACACAATTTCAATTTCATTTCATTCCAGATCACACAATATTTCTTTATGGCCAGTGAGCAAACATGACAATTTTTTAATAGACTTTCGGCTCAAAGCATCTGCAACTATATTTGCCTTTCCAGGATCGTACAAAATCTTCAAATCGTAGTCTTTTATCAACTCAAGCCATCTTCTCAGTCTCATGTTCAGTTCTTTTTGGGTGAAAAAATATTTTAGACTTTTGTGGTCTGTATACACCTCACAAGTTACTCCATATAAATAATGACGCCAGATTTTCAAAGCAAAAACCATAGCTGCGAGTTCAAGGTCATGAGTCAGATAATTCTACTCATGTGGTTGAAGCTTATGCAATTACCTTTCCATTCTGCATTAACACACATCACAAGCCTTTGTATAAAGCATCACTGTAAATCTAAAACCCATCTGTACCATTAGGTAGAGTCAAAATTGGTGCAATCACCATTCTAATCTTTAGTTCTTGGAAAGTGGACTCTCTTTCATTAGCTTGAGAAACGAACCAGTTTGAATCTTTATCACATTCGACCTTATTGCCCCTAATTCAAAGGCTGCTTCCAATCTGAATCACATATAACCTTATTGCCCCTAGTTCAAGGGCCATTTCCAATCTGAATCACATCCGACCTTATTGCTCCTAGTTCAAGGGCTGCCTCCATTTCGGCTATGCTAGCCTCACACTTTGGTTGATCATTGAATATTTTGAATCACGGTTTGAAAGCTAAGGAGGTCGGACCTCACGTCAAGAGGGATCCTATGCTATACAATCTCAATCAATTCCAGGCATGTCTTCATAGGACCACACAAAAATATTTTTTAAAATCTTTTAACAAAGTGACTAATCGCTCGTGCTCTTACGAAGACAATATAGAACCAATTTGGACCAAGTCAGGATCCTTCTCAATACCCACATTAATAGAAATGATCTTATTCATCAAGGGCTTAGCACACTTCTCTCTCTCTCTCTCAGTCGATCAAAATTTACAAATCCCGAGGAAATTCTTCCTCTTCATTTTTGTTAAAGTTTTGGAAAAAAGTTTTGTAATTTTTAGTCAATGCAATGAATTGAAGGCATAGAGAAATAGGCAAAATCTATGGCACTTTTTATTGAAAAGAAACTACGACTCAACGATGACAACAGACTCAAAAAAACATGACAAAGAAGACCTAGACAGAAGAGAAATGTCTAGATTAACACTCCCGAAATCAACAGACTCTGAATCACTAGAATGACTCGAGCTTGATCCCAACTTTACAAACTTGGAAGAATCAAACTTAGACTCAATACTCAATTCAAAACTCAAAATAAAACCATTCTCAAATTGCTAGTCAAAGTGTGGGCCATCCACAACATTCAAAATAAAGATCGTGTAATCAACAGGTGGTCACTCCCCAATCACAGAAATGGTCAGATATCCCACAAGTTCTATTTATTTACACTGGTAAACTTTGTGGGATATCGGACTTTTCTGAAGCAATGGTGCTACAACAACTTAGCAAAAACAAAATGGAACTTCCAATCAAAACTATGGCTGCACTTTGGCCCAATTCGCACAATTGATTGTTGTATGCCCCCACTTAAAATTGAACCCCACAAACTGACATGCTTGAACCACTATTCAGAATTTGAGATTTTCTGTATAGATTCCATACATTGCACATAGCAAGAAAGAGAACAAACACTATTATTGGGGGGGGAGGGTTACTCTGTCCTAGCTTTTGAAATGATCTAGGGTTTCATTATTCAAACAAGCAGTATCACACATCCTAGAAATGGGAGAGCATCCTATCCTAATTTGGAAAGGTACTATAGCTCATTATAGGCACAAGGTTGGCTCTACTCTAGGGGTTAAAGTCAAGGTGACATTACCAAAGAGTCCTTTGGGTCATAACCAATGAAGATCTTAGGAAATCAGAAGAGTCAATACAGCGTCTCTTCAAAGTTTGAGAACCTTCAGATCTCAAAAGATTATAACACAAGGCCTCTAACATAACCTAGAGATAGGTGCAATGTCACAAAATGTGTGCCTGTGCTCCAACCAGTATCTGGGCAACACAGGGACTTTAAGTGCACCAATGCATGCAATGCAATAAACATATAATTAAAAGTAAAAGTCATATCATGGAGTTCGAGTCAAGGTTTCATAAAATCCCTAGCAGAGTCGCTAGAAACTGTAACATGCCCGAGGGGTATCCGTGCGTGTTAAATAGTTCGGACCTCGATTTCTTTGATTTAGTCTCACAAGTGCAATGTGAAACATAGATGAGAGTCAAGATTTGCCAACTTTTATTGAAAATCCATTTTATTGCAATTTTGTCAAAAATGGATTGTGTCATCAGATATCAGAGTTGCCACCTAATATTTGTTTTAGAAAAATTAGGAAACCCGTGACTCGTGCCAAGGCACTGTTCGTCATAACCAAGGGTGCTTGACTCGGAACCTTAGGTATGAAGGGGGAAGGTCATTAGTTGAGCACCCCCGCTCACCCGATCAAAAGATCGGCCTTTACTAAACCATGATATGAATTTTATTTTCTTTATACGTTCATGTTCTGATTATTTAATAAATCCTAAAATTTACTATGTGAAGCGTACAAGCATAGACTATGCCATTCATTTCGGAACAATTTGATTTCATGTATTTTGAAAGAGTTTTGAAGATGTACAACCCAAATAAATTGAGTTTACAAACATAAAAAATTAACATCATTCCAATTTAAGCGACACAACCTTCATCCACTGGCATTCATACAGTTGTATCAAGTAAGCAAATAGCCACATGGTAGAATGCTAAATATAATAAGAAAATTATGTACAAGCGGGATGCTAAAGCATAACAACTTACACTTTTAACGTCCTGCGAACAACTACAAAACAAAGTTAGTAAAATATGCATGATTCTATATACAAAATCCTAATGCAATACATACACAAAAATGCTTCTAAAGATCTGGCTTCCAAAACATGACATGTGAAACGTTGCAAAACATGCTATAGCGCACAAAATCATGTAATAATCAATTAAAGCACAAAGATGGAAATTTAGCTAGATCTAGGCATGAATCATGTATATAAAAGCATGGATATGCATGGCATGTAAGATATATACATATGTACAGTTAGGGAAAGCAATTAAAGAGTGGGATATATAAGAAGTGGAGATGGGAATTATTACAACACTTGAATTATTGCATATCCAAATAAAGGAGGAGGAAGAAAACAAATATTACAGCAAAATATAAAAATCCTCACAAACTCTCAAAATAAAAATAAAATAAAGAAACTTCATGTGCTTCGGCCATCATCGGAAAATATTCTGCTTGACGCAGCAGGATTGCTCTGTTCTGTCTGGGGAAACTTATTTTGTGGAGCACTATTCATCCCGGGATACTATTCACCATGACAATTACTATTCATCCTTCTTGGTCATTATTCATCTTACCAAGCATTTTTCATCCGTAGTTCTTATTCATCGCCGAATGCACTATTTATCGTCAGGGTTACTATACACCGCTAGAGGTTACTATTCACCGCCGATCACTATTCATCCGGTGGGGTTACATCTTTAACAAATTAGGTGGTTCGACCAACCATTTAAAGCGGTAAAATTACAACAATTTATATATAAATAATAAATTACAACATTTTATTTAAAGCAATAACTTACAACAGTTTATATACAATAATAAATTACAACAGATATATGGATGGTGCAGCCTTCCCATTAAAACAATAAAACAATTATATAAAAATAATAATAAATTAAAACAGATATGTGGGTGGTGCAGTTTTCTCGTTAAAGCAATAAAACAGTTATAAAAAAGATACAAAGGAAGTATTAGTTTGCGAAGTTTCACCTTTCAAGAAAATGATGAATTTTTTGATTTACAAACTTTCTTTTGATCACCCTCAAGTTGTGGAGTATGTTGTTGAAATCTCAGCAAGAAACTTCAAGTTTTAGCTTTGGCGAAGTTTTGGGTGATAAAAAAATAAACTCTTTCTTTGATCAAAGTTTAGACCTCTCTGTAAAAATATTTTCACCACCTCTTATAGCTCAAATGGTCTTTTATATATAAGCCAAAAACCAAGACCCTTTCATGTTTTGAAGGGCTAATTTTGAAAGGCAAATTTGGAGAGCCAAAACCTATTTATGTTTTGAAAGACCAATTGTGAATAGTTAAAATCCATCCATTTGTTTGAAAGACCAATTATGAATAGTCAAAACCCATTCATTTGTTTGAAAGGCCAATTGTGAATAGTCAAAATCCATTCACTTGTTTGAAAGGCCAATTGTGAATAGTCAAAACCCATTCATTTGTTTAAAAGGCCAATTGTGAATAGTCAAAACCCATTTATTTTTTTGAAAGGCTTATTGTTTCAAACTGCTAAATTTTCTGGACAAGAGAAAAAAAAAATGCAGAAAAAGATTTTTGAATAGGTCTAAACTAATTTGGCCAAAACGGGTGTAAAGTTGGGACTAAAGCTTAAATCTAATTTTTTTTGCTGAGAAATTCATAAAATAGCACATTATAATTTTCATCATTGGGTGTTCAGAAGAAAGCGCCCAAGTCTGAGGGCTGATCAAAATGGGGTGTCTATACGGGCCAATTCGGTAAACTTGGCTTCATACTCTACTATTGACATATTGCCTTGCTTGAGTTCTTGGAATTCAGACATTTTTCTATCTCGGAAACATTAAGGGAAGTATTTCTCTTAAATGATCTCTCTGAATTGATCCAAAGTCAAGGTCCCTCTGCTATCACGGATAAACATCCACTAACATTGGGCTTCGTCCTTTAAAGTGTAGGTGGCCAACCAAACTTTCTAAGTCTTGGTATATGGAAAGACTTCAAATAACTTTTCAGTTTCTAGCATCCACATTTCAGCGTTTAAAGGCTTAATTCCAGCTACGAAAGTCGGTGGCTTCATCTTATTGAAGTTTTGAGTTAAGTTGATGATGTCATTATTTACTAGTTCTGCTTGGACCGGAGGGGGCGGATGAGGCAAAGGTTGTTGTCTTTGTTGTTGCATCATTGCTTTCATTAAAGCTTCAAGCATTCATTCCATTCGGTTCATTCAGGCCTCGGAAGATTCAGCGGTGCCATCACTTCTTGGATTTTCTATTTGCTATAGGTAAACAGAGTACTAATAAACGCATGCAAATAATTCTTTACAGTATTCAATTTCAGTTCATTTCATTCCAGTGTCAATGTATATTGGTTCAGATATGTCCACATGATATCACACACTCACACATGCAAATGTAATGTCCCTAACTCTTAATAGGATGTCCTATAGCTCACAGGGACTCGTGTGTGCAGTAGAACACATGCTCTGATACCACTCTGTCATGACCCAAACCCGCCCCAATAGGTTTAGTGTCGTAATCGGCCAGTAATCCTAGGATTACCAAAGGCCTCTGAACAAATTTAACAAAATACAGGGGCTAGCGAAAGCAAATACAAACATATAACGTCCATCGAGCTGTGTAGACATACATAGGACAAAACATTTAAAACTTTATATACATATCAGTGACATCATTTTTACATTAGTCTTACGTCCCCAAAACCCACATAAACACAATGTACAAAAACTTGTTCAGTCAAACAGAAGAAAATAAAAACTTAAAACTTGTTAACAGAACATGACCACTTCAAAATGGGAACCTCCTCAGGAGGCATAGTGGCAGGCCGACACAAAAGAATCCAGGCAGTAGCTTAGGCCTAATCACGCGCCTGATCACCTACATACATAAATAATACGATGAGCTAGAGCCTAGTGAATAATAACAGAGAAAAGGTTTTAATGAATGATGTCCACAACAAATTCAGAATTCAGATCAGAAACAAATTCATATTCTTACTCATACTCATATTCGTGTTCAGAGTTTGAATATTCCATATGATCATACATGATACATTTATTAACAATAACAAATCCGATGATCCATAAAGGGACGGCCATAAAGGCATTCCGATGACCCATAAAGCGATAGCCATAAAGGCATTCCAATGACTCATGTGCACAGAGATGTTTCTAATGACCCATAAAGGGACGACCATAAAGGCATTCCGATGACCCATAAACGGACACATATTATATAATGCTAAGGATGCGACGAATACATTTCAAAAACTTGAACAATCATTCATTCATACAAAACAGAGCATTTCAAAAAACTAATCATTTCCATATCATAATGTTCAGAAAATACGTAACATTGAACATAGCTTTACAGAGTTATTACTCACAGATAGCTCCAATAACAGAACAGATAAAGCAGACAGATCAAATAGTCTACGACGCGTGACCTACACAACACACAACGGATACACATTGAAACACACATTTGGAAAGCACTTAACTTGTTTCTTTTCTATCTTGGTGTGTTTCTAATCTTTATCCTCTTTATTATGTCTTAATTAAGGCTTAAGAATGCCTAAGATGTAATGAGGATGCAAAAATATGAGTTGTAACACTTGGTCAAATTTCTAAAAACAAGATCTTTGCTCCAGCACAATTTTAGTCGCTCGAGCGGACATCAAAATTCTATAAAACTTCTGGGGGCTCTCACTTTACGCTCGAGCACAGTTTCCTATGCTCAAGCGGAGGATTAAAAATAAGGGTGGTCGTTCGAGCGCAAGTTCTGTTGCTCAAGCCACGACCCATGTCTACAAAAGTATTGGGAGCTTGAATTTTACGCTCGAGCCAACTTTTAGTCGCTCGAGCACAGGTTCTATCACTCGAGTAATGATGCAGAATTCTAGAATTTCCAGATTGATGTTCAAGATGCAAAACTCAAGTGTAAAGCTTAAAAACACATCTTTTGGGCCCCAAAACTTGAGAAAACATGTCTAAACTTGTAAAACACCAAGAATTAAGGATCATTTCGCAAAACCAAGGCCCAAAAGTAAGTGAATTGTCCAAAATCAAACTTGGAATTTAGGAAACATAACTTGCATGTATTGTTATGAACTCCAACCTTCCAAAAGACGATCAAATGATATAAAATGGCATGAAACATGATGAATTTCCAAAACCAAGGTGAAATAATGACATGCGTGGGAGAATTACTTGAAATCAACTTCAAAATGCTATACAATACACATGCATGCATGATTCCTCTCAAAATTATCTATCTAAATTCAATTCTCATACTATTCTACTTAATTCTCTTGAATCATTCTCTTATTGATTCAAACTCTCAGTATAAGGGTGAATTCTTACCTTAAGCTTAAGTTCACAAGTGTGGAAGCTTAATTCTCTTGAGTCTTCTTCAATTCCCTCAAATTATCTCCAATTCTCCTATGCCTTCTTTGATCTCAACCCTCTTCTTTGTTTTCCACTCTCTCTCACGTTTTGAGCTCAAAAAGCATGAAATGGAAGTGTGTAACATGATCTAAGGCTTATGATTAGCCTTATATAGGCTTCACTAATTAATCTAGCTTAGTCTAATCAAATTGTAATTAATTAATCTAATTATTTGGTTCCAAATCAAAATCTTATTAAACCTACCATAAAATTCTAAATAACAAATAAACGGAGTCAATTCCGTGATCAGATGTAGATAAGGCCTTCAATTTACTTATCGAAACGGAAATTCAAATAGATATTTCTACGACAGACAAATAAAAATGCAAATAACATATATCTCATGCAATTAATGTAGAATTTCATCTTGAGTGCTTGTTAAGCAGTCTGAATCAATGATCATGGGCTAATCACAAGTCGAGGTTATTATAGCAACGGTTATCAAACCATGGAACCAAACGGAAATACCGGGGGAAAATTTTACATGATAAGAGGTCTTAAACATGGTTCAAGGTATGATTATGTCTTCGACATGCAAATTTGGATTAACGGAAACGAAACAATTTTTTTGTAATGTTTTCAAAGTAATATCTACGTTTGTGTCACATTTAACGTAAAATTAATAATATGATGTAGGATTGTGTCGATGTTATCGATGGCACATTAGTAGACGCATGGGTCCCTGCCTCAAGGCAAAATACATTCCGTGGTCGCAAAGTCACGAGACTTCGACATGTTGTTCACATTTATCAATTCTAGATGGGAAGAAAGTGCCCACGACAACGCAATTTTAGTTGACTCAATTATAAGAGATGATGTACATTTCCCACACCCACTCCATGGTTAGTGTTATAAAATAACATACTGTAGTCTTCAAAAAATGATATTTGTGTACTTGTTTCTGACGGAGCGTTACAAACATTATTTACATGTAGGCAATTATTATTTAGTGGATGTCGAGTTCACGAACATGCCAAGATTTCTTGCCCCATTTCGTTTACAACGCTATCACTTGCAAGAGTTCCATGGCCGTCATTATTCTGGACCAAATGAATCATTTAACCACCGACATTCATCATTATGAAGTGTCATAGAAAGAACATTTGGGGTACTCAAGAAACGCTTTCCAATGTTGCAGTCCATGCCTAATTACAAGTCAGCACGACAAGGATCCCTTGTGATTGCATATTGTGTAGTGCACAATTGGATCCATTTCTATGCAGTTATGGACCCATTCTTCATGTAAGCTGACAATGAAATGGCAGTTGAAGCGGCAGCAGAGGGGTTTGCTGGAGGCCAAGCTGAGTATGTGGATATGTCATAATATGGGTTGACGTACCAATCAAACTTGAGGGACACAATTGCTAACGCTATGTGGGAAAATCATGTTGGTCATGGGTAGATTTGTGACATTATGAAATGATATGTATGTCTTTCTTTTTTTTTTGTTGGTATTGTATGTTAATTTTAATTTCTCTTATTTATAATGTGTGAAATGCAATTGTACTTTGTGGCGTAAATAGTTTTTTTTTTAAATATAATTTTCCATTTTTTAAGTGTTCATGGAAAAAGAATTGAACAAAGTCACTTATTGAACAGAGAGCATCAAGCCCTTTACCTTCTCAGAGAGAATGGTAATTAGTATAATTTATTTTTAAAAATATTTAATTACGGCCTATTATCACATTATTTGTAACTTAAAATTATTTTGTATTATATTTTTTCGATCTGTTTCAATTTAAACTTTTTTGTTAATATTCTACTATGCAACATATAAGCTACACATGTCAATTTTATGACTAGAATACACATTTATTTACACATATGTAAAAAAAATGTACACATATTTTTATCTCCTATAAAGAAATATAAGAGAAAACATAGATATGCATATTGCCCGCAGGACCAAAGAGACAAATATTATGTATTTAAACTTTAATTTTTCAATAAAATTTTTTATCATAAAATTGTCTCATGTTATTTTTCCATTATTTTTCACAACATAATATTACTAAAAGTTTAACATTGAAACAAACCAAACCAAACCTTAAGTCCTATCAAATGGGGTAGGCTACATGAATTCTTCTTCTCCACGCGGCCCTATCAAAGACCATTTCATTAGTCAAATTAAGTAGATCCATATCTTTATTTACAATGTTAGCCAACATTAATCTAGGCCTACCCGTCCTCTAACACTCCCATCTACCGTTACAACATCGCATCTCTTCACTACTGCCTCTATTAGTCTACGTTGAATGTGACCAAACCATCTCAATCGATTCTTTCTCAACTTATCTTCTATCGGTGCTACTCCTACCCATTTCCAAATACACTCATTCATAATTCTGTCTTGTCTAGTCTTGCTACACATCTACCTAAGCATCCTCATCTCAATCTTACTGATCTTATCTAGATGTTGTTTCTTAGTTGCCCAACACTCCGTCTCATACAACATCGCTGGTCTAATAGCCGTTCTATAGAACTTACCTTTTAGTCTAGTGGGTATTCGTTTATCGCACAGTACCCCAGACGCACTTCTCCACTTACATCCCGCCTTAATCCTATAGGCTACATCCTCATCACTCTCCCCTGTTGTTGTGATAATCGACCATAAATAACGAAAATGTTCACTCTTAGGCAGTTCTTAGTTCTTAATCTTTACTTCTCCTCTGCTTTCATTGTTACTGTTACTAAATGTACACTCCATGTACTCTGTCTTAGTTTTGTTTATCCGGAATCCTTTAGATTCAAGAGCTTTTCTCCAAATCTCCAACTTTGTGTTAACTCCTTCTCTAGTCTTATCCACTAGCACAATATCGTCTGCAAAAAGCATATACAATGGCATGTCATCCTGAATATTTCTCGTCAACTCATCCATAACTAAAGCAAAAAGATAAAGACTTAAGGTAGATCCTTGGTGTAACCCTACAGTGATAGGAAATTCATTTGTCTCTTCAGCAGGCGATCTAATAGTGGTCACCATCCTTTCATACATGTCCCTAACCACATCAATGTAACCTTTGTCACCCCTTTCTTGTCTAACACCCACCATATTATATCCTGGGGCACTCTATCATATGCTTTCTCAAGGTCGATAAACATCATATGAATATCTCTTTTCTTTTCTCTATACTTTTCTATTACTCTCCTCAAAAGATAAATCGCTTCCATTGTTGACTTGCCAAGCATAAACCCAATTTAATTCTTTGACACCTCTGTTATATCTCGCAATCGGCGTTCTATCACCCTGTCCCTCACTTTCATTATATGACACATTAGCTTGATTCCTCTACAGTTGTTGCAATTCTAGACATCTTTATTCTTATAGATTGGCACTAAAATACTCTTCCTCTACTCATCTGGCATGTTCCTAGTCAAAAAAAATTTGCTAAATAACCAAGTCAACCAAACAATCCCTTTTTTATCCAAACACTTCCAAGCTTCAATAAGGATATCATCAGGTCTTAAAGCCTTATTTGATTTCATCTTCTTAAGTGCAATCTCCACTTCAAAGTTTTTAATCTTGCGATAGAACCTATAGTCTTGATTTATCGTATTACTGGCTATTTCTTCTCCTATTGACGTACCTCCATGTTCCTTATTTAATAGTTTCTCAAAATAGTTCTTCCATCTTTCTTTAATCTTTTCATCCTTCACCAATACCTTAGAATCCTCATTCTTGATGCACGTAACTTGATTAAAATCTCTTGTTTTCCTCTCTCGTATCTTAGCAAGTTTGTATACCCTCTTTTCTCTCTTCTCACTATCTAGTCTAGTGTATAGGTCATTATAAGCTTTCAACTTAGCCTCTCTCACCACTTTTTTGACCTCCTTATTAGCCAATATATAGCTCTTAAGGTTTTTCTCAGTTCTATCATTCTGCCACTTCTTAAAGCACTCTTTTGTTGCTTTAACTACTGCTTGAACCTCTTCCCTCCACCACCAAGTTTCTCTAGAGCTGGGTCTCATCCCTTTCGACTCTTCAACCACTTCCCTTGAGATTCTCCTCATACAATTAGCCATCGAGTTCTACATAGTGTTAACATTATCTTCAAGTCTCAAGTACCTTCCTTATCCATTCTATTCTTAAATATTTCTAGTTTATCCCCTTGTAGGTCCCACCATCTCGTCCTACAACGCCCAACATCCTTCATAGCTTGGTATTGCCCTCTAAAATATAAATCTAGTACCAAAATTCTATGTTCAGAGGCTAAGCTCTCTCCAGGAATCACCTTACAATCATTGCATTTTAGGCGGTCCACTTTTCTCACTAAGAAGTAATCTATTTAGCTCTTAACTGACATACTCTTAAAGGTTATCAAATGCTCCTCCCTCTTCTTATGCATAGTATTGGCCACCACCGAGTCAGAAGCCAACGCAAAATCCAAGATACTCTCTCTAGCCTCATTTCTGTCACGAAAATCGTATCCACCATGTACCCTTTCATAGCCTAGTTTATCTATGCCTACATGGCCATTAAAATCTCCACCTATAACCAGGTTCTCTCCTACAGGTATCTCCTGTAAGATCTCATCCATTTGGTCCCAAAAATCCCTCTTAGTTTGGCCACCTAATCCTACTTGAGGAGTGTATACACTAATAACGTTCACTATATTCCTTCCAATAACTAGTTTAACTAACATAATCCTATCCCCTTTCTAGTGACTGCCACTACATTCTCCACAAGACCCTTGACAATTATGATTCCTATCCCATTCTTGCGTTTATCCTTACCATTATAATACAGTTTAAAACCGGTATCTTCAATTTCCCTAGCTTTCTCACTCATCCTGTTAGTTTCTTGTATGCAAGCTATACCAACTCTCCTCCTAATCATAACATCTACCAATTTTATCGTCTTACTAGTTAAGGCTCCTATATTCCAAGTGGCTACCCTAAACCTGTAGTCTTGGACTAGCTTCTTTACCCGCGCTTGTCCAGAAAAATGCGGGAATCTTTGCCCATTTTTCACTGCACCCAGGCTTAACATTGAAACAAATGTTAGCATTTTTTTTTTTTTTGGTTGATGGGTACAGTGGTGCAATGTAAATTGTGTAAAAGTAAATAAATAAATAAAAAATAACAGTTTAGTTACAATTTTTAAAAATAATTTTAAGTACATGAAAAAAATGTACAAAAATCTTTTTAACATATTAAAGTTCATCATTAATATGTAAATATATTTTTTAAGCAACCGTGTTACGTACACACAATTTCTTTTCCACAATTCCCATAATGAGGTGACAAGATAGAAGAATGCATGTAATGACAGTTTTGAAAACATGAATCATAAATCTCAAAATAGTTTTCCAAAACAAAATTGAAGAATACTTTTTTGAAATTTGTTTTTTACACATTCAAAATTTTCTTAGAATATTTTTGCATTCATTTTTGTAAGTATAGTTTTGCAAAAGAGTTGTGAATTGAGTTTTGGGTAACACTGGACATTTAAAATATGTAAGAAAAAATACAGCACAAAAATTGTGGAACTGTATTGTATATTAAAATAAATACATAAATATGTTAGTAACATTTTTACACTAAACAAATACATTGACTGACCTACACCATTTACACTGAACAAACATTTTTACATTGACCAACCTACATTGGCCAAATACATAAATATGTTATGGCTGATCAATAACACCCACCTACATCATTTATACCACCATTTACACAATTCTGAAAGATTGACCAACCACTACTGATTGTATCATTAATGAGGTCACCAAACTCTCTCCAAAATTATCTTTAAAAGGCACATGGCTACTTGCATGCATCCCACAGAAGCTCTTCATTTTGTTGACAAAGCGAAGCACTCTGAACCTACAATATATCTAAACAAGCAAAGCAGTCTCTCCATTGATTCTTTGAATCCATGTCCCAAACAACAATCACACTAAATAAATATTAAAATTCGAGTGCAAACACAGGTAAATTTCTATACTCAGCGTCTTGCTGTACATTTCATGATGTTGCTCTAAATATATCATTTGTAAATTTATTTGTTTTACCCCTGATTTTTTTTTCAATACATGCAACATTTCCATGTTATTGTTAAAATTCTGTTGGTCTATTTTTTTTTCTTAGCATCAAAAAGTGATGGCTCCTCGCACTAAGAAGCCTAGAGCCTGAGAGGCTGGAGAGTCATCAAATTAAGAATGACAGTATCCGTTAATTGACTTCCTCTCATAGAACCAGGTGTTGGAAAATTTATAAAGAGGTAGTTGTGAATTGAAATAGACTCCATTTTGAATGAAAGGGTGTAACCTTTCATGGTGTCTTTTTGTTTTAAAGGAAGAGTCAAACCTCCATTTGAATGAAAGGGTGCAAACCTTTCATGGTGTCTCTTTATTTTAAAGGAAGGGTTATGTCCCTTCTTCATACCTTTTCTATTCAAATTGAATAAGTGCCAACAAAGCCTATACAAAGGCAGCCCCATTCATATTTTGATAGATTCCGAAAATTTATTTTCCTTGCTTTCATTTTGCTCTCTTGCGTCCTTTATTCTTCATATTATTTTAAGGAAAATTTCAGAGAGTTATAGAACACAAGGTTCTAGTTCGCCGGACAAATTTGTTTGAAGTGCTACTACAAATTTGTGAAGATCATTGTATCCTGGGAGATAGACGCCACATAACCGTAAGCACCGTAGAGAGGCTAATCTGTCTTAAGGACAGAGTGTCACACACTCGACTGGTCTTTTATTTTTAATTCGGTTCAATAAATAAATTCGGTACGTTATTTATTTATTTTGTTTGTATTAGTTTCAATTTATTTTATTTACACAAAAGATTGTTCCAACAATCTTAAGACAAATTCGTCCTCTCCACGGTGCTTTCAGAATTTGGACGTCTATCTCTCAGGATAAAATGATCTACTACAAACAATAGCAGCACTACAAATTGTTTACCTAACGAACACACTAAGTGTTTATACTCTCTCTGACAAGAAAATAATGCAGCAAAATGAAGAGGATGTTTGCAGAATTATGAAGGACGAAAATTAGAGTTACAAAATCCAAATAAGGGCTGTCATATTTATAGATGTAATGGTGGCTGTAGGTTTTTAATTCAAACAGATTTGAATCTGTTGGATTACAATTCAAACAGATAACAAAAATGGGAAGGGCCCTGTTTGGGTGTACAGTAAATCCGAACCAGTTTAATTCCGGTTTAAAACCAGGAAGGGCCCTGTTTGGATGTACAGTAAAACCAAACCAGTTTAATTTTGAATTTTGAATTTTATTTTACCAAAAATAAAATTAAATTCAAATGTTTTTGGCCCAAAAAGATTAATATTGGGCCGAACAAGCCCAACCCAACCGCACACCACGCACCTAAGCCCAGGTCCAGCCTAGCCCGCCCGACCGGACGGACGGCGGCGGCGTGCACGTGTGTGTGGTTTTTAGGTCCAATGGGTCTAGCCCATTTTGCCCATAACCTCTCCCTCTAAAACACTTGGGTACCCCTTGGGGCACACCCCAAGTACCAAACCCAAGCCTTATAACCCATTCAAAACTTCACACCAAATCAATGTGGGACAAGCCATTTTACATCCTTAAGGAATTTCCACCAAAACTCTATTTCTATGGAGCACACTCTGGCTTCAATTTCCCATTCACTCGGTAATGGTTTTGAGCAACCAAATATACCACGTGAATCATAACGCGGCATAGAACGCGTTACCACTTTGACCCGTGAAAATCGACGCACGGGGCCCACCTAAAAACTAGACCGAACTTAGGATAAAATTCTAGTTTTATCCAGAATGTATAACCATTTCCAACAATCCCCCACATGAATGGAATTTGATGACAACAGAAATAAAACAATATGCAGATTTATCGAAAAAGTATAAGTCGAAAATATCTTGCATCAGGATAGGTAGTTTTCGGCCTTGAACCTTCCCTAGTGATAACCTCATAATCTTTTGGTCCAGATTTCCTAACATTTTTGTTAGAAAATGAGCCTTTAACTTTTAAACAGGCTACGTCCAGTCCTGAAGCTCCTTTATGGAAAGAAGCTGTCAATAGTGAAATTGAATCCATCTTGCAAAATCACACTTGGAAATTGGTGGATTTGCCACCAGGTTGTAAACCTCTTGGGTACAAGTGGATTTTCAAAAGAAAATTAAAAGCGGATGGATCAATTGACAAGTACAAGGCAAGATTTGTGGTCAAAGGATTTAGACAAAAAGAAGGTCTTGATTACTTTGACACATACTCACCGGTTACTAGAATAACATCTATTAGAATGCTAATTCTCATTGCATCTCTATACAATCTAGAAATTCATCAAATGGATGTTAAAACCGCTTTCTTAAATGGTGAGTTAAATGAAGAAATTTACATGGAACAACCAGAAGGTTTTTCTATTCCAGGAAAAGGAAAGAAAGTGTGTAAATTGGTTAAATCATTATATGGTTTAAAACAAGCGCCAAAGCAATGGCATGAGAAATTTGACAAGGCAATGATGTCAAATAAATTTAAAATTAATGAGTGTGACAAATGTGTTTATATTAAAAACACAGACAAATGTTATGTCATTGTATGTCTTTATGTAGATGATATGCTCATCATAGGTAGTAATAATGATATGATTAAAACTACCAAGAAAATGTTAAATAAACATTTTGACATGAAGGACATGGGTATTGCCGATATAATTCTTGGTATGAAACTTACCAAAACATCAGAAGGATATGCTCTGTCACAATCTCATTACATTGAGAAAATACTTGACAAATTCAGCAAAGATGATGATCATCTTGCTAGAACACCTATAGATGTTAATTTGTATCTTTTTAAGAATGTACAGAAAAGTATTTCTCAATTATAGTATGCTCAAATTATTGGAAGCTTAATGTACTTGATGAACTGCACTCGCCCAGATATAGCTTATGCAGTAAGTAAATTAAGTAGATATATGAGTAATCCGGGAGTAGAACACTGGAAAGCAATTATAAGAGTTCTAAGATATCTCTGATTTACTCGTAATATTGGGCTGAATTATACTAGATATCCAGCAGCACTTGAAGGATACTGTGATGCAAATTGGATATCAGATACAAGAGACTCAAAGTCCACCAGTGGATATGTCTTTACTCTTGGTGGGGCAGCTGTATCTTGGAAATCTTCCAAACAGACTTGCATTGCTAGGTCCGGAATCAGAATTCATAACTTTAGACAAAGTTGGGGAAGAAGCAGAATGGCTTCGCCACTTCCTTAAAGATATTCCAATATGACCAAAACTGGTGCCTGCTATATGCATACATTGTGATAGTCAATCAGCAATTGGTAGAGCACAGAGTCATATGTATAACGGTAAGTCTCGACACATTCGTCGTCGACATAATACCGTGAGACAATTACTCTCTAATGGAATTATTTCCATAGAATATGTTAAGTTTAAAGACAACATAGTAGATCCACTAACCAAAGGGTTAGCAAGAGAGTTAGTTGAGAATTCATTGAGGGGAATGGGATTTAAGCCTATTAAATAAGAGTTACCACAACGGCAACCCAACCTAGTTGACTGGAGATCCCAAGATTTAGGTTCAAAGGGATAACCGAGTTGTGAATGACTCAGAAGGATCACTGGGAAGTCTAACTCCTACCCATTTCTTTGATGAAATAGTGATGTCTGCAGCGTTTTAGGTTAAGTAAAATTTTAATGATTCTTATATCTAGGTAAACCTAGTGGAGTATGACAGGATACTCTTCATAAGAATCACCTATGTGAGTGTGAACTAGGCCGGTTTTATGAGATTTGTGTAGGGCTACAATTCTCTAGAGCACTCGTGAAAGACCAGGTTGTTTCAGGGCCAAAATGAACACAATAGTGAGAACTAAACTGTGTCTGAGGATATACTGTGTGAGTTCTATTGTCTTGGTTTACACAAATGGCTGAATAGTTCAAGACATCATGTTCACTGGTTAGCTAGTAAATTCGATAGTGTCTCACAAGGGAAGGTTCAAAGCCAAAAGCTACCTATCCTTTGCAGAATATTTCTAATTTCTGTACTCTCTGTATTTACATCACGTTGCTGCATTTTCTCTCTGTCAATTTCATTCATGTGGAGGATTGTTGGAAAATTTATAAAGAGGTAGTTGTAAATTGAAATAGACTCCATTTTGAATGAAAGGGTGTAACCTTTCATGGTGTCTTTTTGTTTTAAAGGAAGGGTCAAACCTCCATTTGAATGAAAGGGTGCAAACCTTTCATGGTGTCTCTTTATTTTAAAGGAATGGTTATGTCCCTTCTTCATACCTTTTCTATTCAAATTGAATAGGTGCCAACAAAACCTATATAAAGGCTGCCCCATTCCAATTTTGATTGATTTCTGAAAATTCATTTTCCTTGCCATCATTTTGCTCTCTTGCGTCCTTTATTCTTCATATTATTTTAGGAAAAATTTCAGAGAGTTATAGAACACAAGGTTGTAGTTCGCCGGACAAATTTGTTTGAAGTGCTACTACAAATTTATGAAGATCATTGTATCCTGGGAGATAGATGCCACATAACCGTAAGCACCGTAGCGGGGCTAATCTGTCTTAAGGACAGAGTGTCACACACTCGACTTGGTCTTTTATTTTTAATTCGGTTCAATAAATAAATTCGGTACGTTATTTATTTATTTTGTTTGTATTAGTTTCAATTTATTTTATTTACACAGAAGATTGTTCTAACACCAGGAATTTGAATTTGCCACTATTTCTTCCCATTTAATCATTAGTGGCTGAAGAGTCAACCTTGCCCTAAAATATGATGCCCTATTGATGAACAAACTTGAAGCCATGGAATGGCAAAACTTGATAAATTTGCCTAAAAACGTATATCCCCGTCTTCTTGCCCTCTTTTATTTCCATCTCAAATATTCAAATGTCGAAGAAGATGACTACACTATTGAGTCTTATGTGAAAGGCAATTTCATTTTGTTTACTTTTCCAAAATTGGCTTCTATTCTTCATGTTGAACAAAGAAATAACCAAATATATTTTCAAAATGAGCAGCAAATGGTTGATATTGTGGGCAATGTCACTGAAGCTTATTCTACTATCTGCATTAGTAAATCTATGAGCTCAAATTTACTTGCCAAACACCTAAAACCACATCTTCGCATTCTCTACCATTTTTTATTAGAGAATGTAACTCTGAAAGTAGGCCACTATGATGTTGTTCTCACTTTTAATGCTTACCTACTGTATTGTTTTGAGGTTGGTCAACCCATTGATTTGCGCTATATTATTATGTGAGAAATGACTAGTTTCATCCACGCGAGACAAAGTTTTAGCATTTGGAGCCTTGTTGACCAAAATCCTCAAACACTTCAAAGTTAGCTTTGCCAATGAGCCCCCATCTCATATTGACTCCGACATTAGTGAGTACACAATAAACTGAGTTGGAGGAGGTGATGTTTTGCTTGCGAGCATGGCTGCTGCTTATGTTCTCATGGATGATCCTCGACATCATCCTGAAGTTGCAATGCCACAACCACAGCAGTAGCCTCCTGCCTATTGGACAGACTTTATGGCAATGGAGGAAAACGCTATAATCAACACATTCAATGGGAACAACAAATGGCCACTAAAATGAATGTCATCTCTTAATAATTTGATGCGCTTAATACCCGTGTTGACCACATTGAGACACGCGTGGATGCCATACATCAGTACCACTTTCCTCCGCCACCGCCTAATCCTGAGCAGTGATCCTCTCCATGTTGATAATCTCACAGTGACACTACTGATTGTAATTTTTTCTTGTAGTTTCTTTTAGCCTTGTTTTTTCTCTAATATGTTGTTTTATTTTGCTCCTGTTTGGTTTTTTTTCCTCACATACCTCAACATGAAGTCCATGAGATGTGATAGTAGTTGTTTTACTCCTGAGCATCAGTATTTTTGTTGTCAATATCATGGTTTAATTGAGTGTGGTAAAAGTGCATCTATGCTATCACAATTGTTAAGCAAACATTTAGGGGATAAAAAATTGAGGGGAGTTTCTTTGCTCCAAAACATATAAAAAACAGCATGGTGGGGAGATTGTTAGAAATATTTTTTGATGTTATTTTGTGAGTTGATAATTAATTCAAAACTCATAAAATTCACACTAATCAGCAAATGCATATGTTGAGATTCTTTGTAGTAAAATTGCAGCTTCAAACAAGAATAGAAAAACAGAATAGAAAACAGTAGTCGACGTAGATTCAAAGAGGGTCGGACGTCTGAGGGACGACCGGCTGTTGAATTTCTTCCCAGCATTTTTTTTCCCAAAAAAAAAAAGAAAAAAATATTTCTGCCTAGTTCGTCATCGTTTCTATTTCATTGTATATTTTGTGTACATTGTAAATATTTTTGGGTTGTCCATATATATGCAAATGACAAATTATTTGGCCATTTTTTTGAAAATAACAATACAATAAATAGCAACTGATTGTGACAGTAATTATTAAAAAAATTACAAACATTTTAAAATAAAAATATTTAACAAAAATAATTTCAACTACATATACAATCAAAAGCAATTTTAAAGCACTAAGTGAATATTTATTTTGGAAAAAAAAAAATTTGTAATATTTTCAATCAAATAAATTTTTATGTTATTTTTTATAATAATTATTTTTTTGAATTGAATTTTAAAAAGAGTTTGGTCATTAGTTTTGAATAGAATTTTACAATAGAGTGTTGAGTTCTGTGTTTAGTTATGAGTGCTAGGTTTTTTAATTAAGTTTTGAGAACTCTTTTCAAAACTCATAACCAAACAACTTTTTTCATTTTAAAACTCATTTCAAAAATTCAAAACTCATATCCAAATAAATTTTCTCTTTTTAAATCATAATTTAAAACCTCACAAACTCAAATTATAACTCCACACTCAAATCATAATTCCAAAGGCAAACCAAACGCTACCTAGGGTTTTTTGGAAAAATTGGGGCTCTCCCCTCCTTTACACATAAAAAAAGTCAACATTTACCATTTCTAACAATAATCAAGAAGGATATGCATAAACTTTTCCAAAATGTAGAGTAAAACCCCTTTATATTCACCAAACCCACTTTATATCACAAACAAAAATGCTAGAGGCCCCAAAAATTCTACCAAAAGTTTTACCAAATGTCTCATATGGGTGTGGGACCCACATGGGACCCACATTGTGTGGGTCTCACACCCATGTGAGACATTTGGTAAAACTTTTGGTAGAATATTTGGGGTCTCTAGCATTACTCTATCACAAAATCATCTCATACATTACTATAGCTAAGAAAATACCACACACACACATATATATATATCAAATCATAAATATATCAAGTTAAAAGTATTCCTACCTCAAGAATGAAGGCAAGAAAATGCAAACCCAAAGGGAAATCTTGAAGAAATCGCAATCCAATCGGTCAAAATGTTGATATTCTCTTATTCTTCACTGCAAGATTTATGGTGGATTCTTGGTGAAAAATAAACGAAATCAAGGTTTGGAGGTCTAGGGTTTCGGGCATGGAGGAGATGGAGAGAAAAGAGGAAGAAAGAATGAAAAGTTTGGGTAAAAAAATGACTTTAAAGTGCCGAATTTCGAACAGACCACTCGAGTGATCAAAACTTAGCTCAAGCGGTGAAAGAAAGCTCCTAGAATCTCTGTAATTTGTGCAGACCGCTCAAGCGGTCAAAAGTTCGCTTGAGCGGACTTGCTTTCAACACAGGTACTCAAATTTCAAACGGGTATAACTCCCTCGTTCAGATTCCGTTTTGGATCGTTCTTCTGTCTAAATCGAAACCCTGAAAACAAGTTTTCCAATGGTTCTAGCCTCACATCCGAATTCAAAATGTGGAAAGAGAAAAAAGTAAAAAAGTGAAAACTGCTCATAGGACAATTATTGGAATAAATATTTTTGGTTCAATCCTACTTTACCATTATGATACCAACTCAATCAAGATTCTAAAATGAATCAAAGAGGCTCCAAATACAATAATAAGAGTGTCAAAAGCAATCCCGCTAGTCCAAGGAATACGAAGTGTTACATAAACTGGGTTTGATGCATGATTACATGAAACCTAACCTAAACATAATCCTAACATACATTCAACTAAACCATGCAAAACAAAGAAAAAAAAAACATGCAAATAATCTAACCTACATGATGACTTATGCTAAACTAACACCCTAATCACGATCAAAGTTGTAAAACATGATTAAAAGCTATTGAAATCAAATAAAAAAAAGACTTACTTGCTGGTTTGAAACAAACCGAAGAGCATGAAAGAAAATGGCGAGCTTTGCTTTCTTGAAAGCATCCCTCAAGCTTTGGCTAGGGTATAGATGTTCATTTTCCAACCCTGGCTAGGGTTTATATTTTCGAATTTGAGGTAAGGCGGTCAAGTTTACAACCATAACTTACTTAAAACACTTCAAAAATTGCTAAAATGTTTGGTCCTTCAAAGAGGGATGATAAGGAGTTATTTATAGGCAAAAAGGAGCCTTAAGGATCACTATAGCTCGTGCTAGGGTTGCCCCATTGCTTCCTCTTAGCACCTCTCTAACAAAATGCACCAGCAGTTAAAGTTCAAAATCAATTTTGGATGTCCGAGGTTGTACGATTGCACAAGCCATGTGCGAGCGCACAACTTATGTGTGGCTACATATGCCTCCTGGCTTTGTGTGGCATGCATGCATGCACTCACAAATACGTGGTTTTAAGCATTTGGATCTTCTTATTACCCAAGTAGGTCCGATTGACTCTCAAACAACATTTTTACGTAAAATTGGTCGATGATTTTTAAAATATTCATTGATTCAGACTCAACCAAACATTTCTCCTAAGCCAGACAAAAAAGTTAGGTTTTAACCAAAAATGAGTTTCGAGTAAAATGATCACTTTTACAAAAGATGATTTTAGCTTAAAATAGAGTAACAGCAGCTCATAACAACATTAAACATCTATAGGGATGAAGTAATCACAAATTCATCATCGGAAACTTTTATGGATCCAGAATTTTATGATCAGTCAAGATGGAGTGCCTCTAATGTGTGTTTGTAATTAACCCAAAATTAAATTAGTGAAAAATAAAAAAATAAAAAATTCGTCTTTACATCTTTTTCTTAATGAATAAATAAATAATTTTTTTTTAAAAATATCTTTATAATTTTATTTTCATCAAATTAATTTTAAATATAAAAAAAAACAAAAAGAAAATTACCAAACAGAACAGCCTCTCTCTTTCTCAATTTGATTTTTGATTTTTTTTATATTTCGCCCTAATCTGGTTTCCGCGAAACCAAACACATTGTAGTGGGGGAAAACTGAATGATTAATTCTCCCCAAAGCAAGGAGGGTATGATAAGGTACTGCTGCTGGTGCTACTACTACTCATCCTCACACTCATACTCCTCACAGATTCTGAGATATCCAATGGAAAACCACTTACAAAGCAAGAAGGTCTATCACCATTATGACCACACTGATGCTTGCAAGAACTCCAGGTGGACTGCTAGGTATTCTACCAATCTCACTCACTCTCTCGATTTTGTTGGTGGTAATAGCACCTGTTTGTTTGGCTCCGTGTGTGTGCAAGTTTCTCAACTATTGTGTCTTTATAAAGAAAAAGAAAAAGAAAACGAAAAAGAAAAAGAAATTTTTTTTTGTTAGGCTCCACTTGGATACCTGGATTTGAAATGAATAGATTTGGTATCACTTATTCCAACCAACTATATCATTTATGCTGTGTTTGTGAATGAAATATGAGCTTGATTAATTAATTTATTTCCCTTCTCATTGTCCAAATCGTGATCCAAACAGAATAGAACAGAACAGAACGTTAATTTATTGTAATATCCTATTGATAGGATTTTAACAATGAATTTGACAGTTTTAGATTAATGGATTTGAGATAATTACTAATGCTGTGTTTGGTGGGGAGATTTGAGGAGTGGTTTGGAAAGAGAAATGGAAAATATAGGTGGAATGTGAATAAAACATACCTATTTTTCACCGGATTTCACATACCTTTTCCCTTTTCTTTTCCAAATTCCTCTCTAAATCCCTCAACCAAACACAGCGTAAGTGAACACGGTCACTTGAAATCCTTCCATGAACGGTTCAGTTCAATTTGTATAAAAGTATTAAAACAAAAATGCATATTTCTTATTTACCTTAGAATTATCAATCTATATCCATTAATCAATCTTCTTACAATTTTACATGAATCAATCTTCTTACAATTTTATAAATTGAATACATATGTATCCAAATGGAACCTTAAAGTGTGTAAGTGATGTAAATCTTGGTGGTTTGGTTTGGTGCAGGGAATGTTACGAGTTCATGTACAGCAGGCCATGGCAACAAGTCCTTGATTACTATTCCGATGTCGTTAACGGTCGCATGTCATTGTCAGCATTGTTTCCGACTGAGGTGGGTGGCTGGCTCGTTTACAACTTCTCCTTTTTCATTTATAGAATGTGGTTTCCTTGATATCCTTCTTCAAATTTCTCTTCTTAAAAATATTGCATCTTTTGCTGCAATTTGTTTATGTCTCAAATTGGTATTGGTTGTTGTTTATCCGAATTGAAAATTGAATTTTGGTTTTCCAAAGCAACAAGCAATGGTTTGAATTGAATAGTCCTGCACTCTGCTCCGGCAGAAACCTCAACTCCCCTGCTAGTAGTGGTGTACTATCTTACTCTTTCCTTTTCTCATATGTTTTGAGATGTTTATGTTTTGCATTAATTTATATTTTTTTGTTTTACCCTTTCAATGGTAAAGGTAACTAAAATTCAGATTACCAAAAAAATGGAAATAGACCTGTTTGACAAGATTCATGTAAATAATCACTATTTTTACACTTAACTCTTCCACTTTCCTTTTGATTTCAATTAGTGCAGGATGAAATGTATAGCATAGTGTCTCACCTTATTTCATTTCTCTCATAGACTATAAATCTTGTAGTTAAGTGCATTTCAAGGATTGTTGTAGTTTATAAATTGATTTTCTTTTTCTTTTTTTCTTTTTTTTCTTCACAAAGTCATGAAAACTTTTAAGTATTATTGTGAGTACATACGTTATCAATTGAGGTAATCAGTTTCCTTTTCCAATAAGTAAAAAAGGCTATTAAGCTCTGTATCCAATTTCAAAATTTCAAAAGTTTTGTGTTTGATGTTGTAAAAATTCTGGTTGTATGCATTTTGCATGATTATATAGTATGAGCCGTGAGGGTCTTATAAGATTTGTTATTTGTTGTTTTAGCATAGAGAACTTTCTCCACAGATGCATTCTGTTTGTAAGGATGGTGAAATCATAGAGGCTTCTGAAAAATCTGAATCTGCTAGTGTTTCAACTAAAGATAGGAGTGGAAGGTGGGCAAGACTAACATTTAAGATAGTCCTTTCATATCTCGGGGGATCCTTTGAAGGGTGGCAGAAGCAGCCTGGCTTGAACACTGTCCAAGGGTAAGTTCTTCGCCCACTTTGTTTCTTCTTGCTCTCTCCTTCCAAACTGCTTACTTTTACCCATCAATTGAAGAATTGCTTATACATAGTATATTTTTGCATAGTAGTTGATTTACCTATTATGAGATAAATCTTGATGTTTCATCCTTCATTCTTGTTCAGCAAGTGATTATCATTTGCATGGGGATTCCTTTGTGCATTTGTTCCCAGTGGCAAATGAAATTCTTCACCTTAAATGATTTTGCTAAAATAAAATCCAATTTTGTTTTCTATGGTGCATAATATTTTGCACTTTATTACTTACATCAAACCAAATTAATAAAGTCGTGTTCTAATTAGGTGGGTTCAGCTTCATGAATCATTTTTTTTTTCCATTCAACAAGTACACTTAGTTAAATTAATAGTAAATTACAAATACCCTCTTTGCAGTTTTCCTAAAATACAATTGACTTCTTCACATTATGGAAATCAAATTCCCCCTTACGATTCTAAATCGTACTTATCCCTTACGTCAATCTACCATTAGGTCAACTAATGAAATTTGATGATGTTAGAAAATTTTCTAGAATACCAAAATTAAACCTCCCGACCCCTTAACTGGTCTCTGCACTCTTGCCGCTACAGAGTTCCATAAGCTATTAATGAGCCAAGAACAGTTCCTCCTCTCTCCCTCTCTTTGTGTCCTTTTTCTGCTCTCTTTCTTTGCCTTATTTTCTTCTCTTCTTGTCATCGCCTCCCCATCTTCTTCCTCCTCCTTTTCTTCTTAGTTGGCCAAAATGCCTAAATAGGATGGAGAATATGGTGTCAAACTTCCCACTGTGCACCATCGTTACGCACATGAATGCACCAACATCATCCTGAATCCCACTCGTCCATTTGTCTCCTCTTCACCTTCACCATCACTAATGCTTCATCATCCTTCACTTCCCTCCCTGGACCACATTTCCCTTGCCCTTCCCCATTACCTCCCTCAGCCACCACTCCCCCCTTCCTCGCCACACTCTCTCTCTCTCTCTCTCTCGCTGTGGAATGGTACCCCGTTGATGTGAGAGTCAAACACTTCACCTAGTTGTTGTAATGTTTAATTTCATCATAGTGAATGGTGGTTGATTCAATTTGGTGTCTATGGTGGCTGATTTTTGAGTTCATAGTGGTTTATGGTTGATTCAATAGTGGTGGCTGAGGTGGGGAGGGGGGTAGAGGTGAGCGGTTGAGGTGGGGGTGGGGCTATGTTACCTGGAGCATAGATCGTTTGGTACGAAGAACGGGAACTAGAACATGGTATGACACACACTCTAAAATGTGGTACGATAGAGTTAGGCTTGTATAAATAACACTATTAGAAAGGTGCCTCTAATTGGTAGAGCAATTTTCCTTAAACATATTTCAAGGAGTGTTATGATCCATTTTTTGTATTATGTTCCACCAATACAACATTCTCCTTACATTTTAGGTCATATATATATATATATATTTTCATCCCAGTGTTTTTAAAGGCTCAAGACGCACTAAGGCGCTGAAGGTCTCTTCGGGCCTAGGTGCAAGGCGAGGCGCGGGTTTTATTGAAGTAAGGCGCAGTCTTAGTAAAAAATAGAAAAACTTACATAGATTAATCATTCATAGTACTAAGACAATTTTTTTAAAAATAAAAAGTAATCAAGATTCAAGACAAAATATAGAATAATTCTCAAAGCCATGAAAGTGCATATTACATAACATTCCAATTTTCAAAGATAAAATAATCCACATTCAATAAAATAAAAATAAAAACATAAACACTAAACATCCAAAACATAAATATCTAACAAATCAATATCAAAGAAAGGGTAGGTTATGTCGGTTAGTCAATCATCATCCTGAACATCAATGGCAAGCAAACTATCATCTTCTTCTCCATCAGTTGATTTATATCTCTTAACATCTTCCTCCTCAGTGTCATCTGAGCCCGCTTCCTCTTCATCTATTAATTGACGTGGAGTTAATCTTGATGATTTAGATATCCTCGGTTGTGCCTTTGAGCGTGAACTTGTTGCTCTACTTGCATGGCTACTTTCTTCTACTCCAGAAGCTCTAGCAACAATGGCCCACGTCAAGCCATCATCATCATCAAACACAGGCTCATTATCTTCATCTGATTCTCCATCCATCCCCTCCCAAGCAACCACTCATTGCTTTCATCAATATTTTGCAAAGATATGGGATCAAGAGTGTTGCGCATGTCATACCTAAATCTCAATGTTCTACTATATTTGACAAACACTAAATCATTGAGATGTTATTCCAATCTATTTATTTTCTTGTTATGAAGTTGCAAGTATTAAAAAGATATTAAATTTTATATAATGAGAATAAAAAATATTTGAATTGAACAAAAAATTAGTTAGGATGTTAAATACTCACATGTTCAAATACACTCCAATTTTGTTCACAACCTAATGAACTAGATGTTAAGCTAAGGACTTTTATGGCAAAAGTTTGCAAGTTTGGAGTTTTAGAACCATATGCCCACCAATCAGCTGCGATAATCATTAGTTAGAAATAATTGTTACAAAGTATTGAGTTTTACTAAAGTATTACTAAAAAAAAACTCTATGAGTCTATAATTTATTACCTGGTGCCCTTGTATTTCTTTGCCTAATCGCAACAGACTTACCAAAAAGACTCTCAGCTTTCATATAAATACTCATCTCATTAGTGATCAAATCTTGAACAGTGACATTCGGGACCAGCCTTTGAATGTATTCATAAAACCCATTCATCACTTCATGATCTTTTTGCACCTCTAACGCTTTTGGGTAAAAGAATTCTAGGTTAAGAAAGTGCGCAGCTGCATGTAAAGGCCAATGTAATTGGACATCCTATCTTTTGTCGATGATTTCGAAGATTTCATTATACTTCTCTTCTTTATGATCAAATGAACTTGCAATGCATTCTTTTGCCCTATCCATTGCCTCATAAATGTATCCCATGGGAGGTTTCTTCTCGGTATCAACCAATCTAAGCACTTTGACGAGAGGACCTGAGATCTTAAGGGCAAACACAACAGTATTCCAAAATGAAGGCATCAACAAAGTTTGTGCCATTCTTTTATCTTGTGGCTCCTTTGCCCATTTGCTTGAGGTCCAGTCTTCGGAGGTGACCATCTTTCTCAAATTGTTTTTTTGTTGATGCATCCTAGACAAAGTCAAAAAAGCGGTTGCAAATCTAGTTTTTGCAGGCTTGATCAAATTCTTCAAATTTGTATAGCGCCTCATCATGTTTAGCAACGTAGGCCGATTGTAAATGTAGCCATGTACTGCAATACCCCTTTCAAATGTCTTTTTCAGTCTAGGTATCTTGAAAATGTCTTCTAACATCAAGTCCAAGCAATGAGCAGCACATGGTGTCCAATACAAGTGTTCATACTTGGCTTCCAAAAACCTCCCTCTAATGTGACAATAACGAAGAATTATTATTTTCAAGTTTTTAAATACAAAACAAACTATGAGTAAACAATTTTGATGCAAGGAATGAAGAAATATTCTTACCGGCCAACACATTAGCTGCAGCACACTATCAGTGATAACTTGCGCCACATTCTCTTTTCCAACTTTCTCCACAAACTTGTCTAGTAATTCAAATAGCTTTTGCCCATCCTTTGAATAGTTAGAAGCATCAACCGACTCAACAAACATGGTTCCTCTTGGACAATTAACTAAAAAGTTAATCAATGCCCTTCCTCTCTTATTAGTCCAGCCATCAGCCATTATGGAGCACCCGTATTTTGCACAATCCTCTTTATGATTCTTCATCAAATCTTCAGTATGTTTCACTTCTTTTTTGAGTTGGGTAACCCGTTCTTCATGGTAAGTTGGTGACTTTATACCAGGACCATATTGTCCAATGGCTTCAATCATTGGTCCAAAACTCTCATAATTTACTGCATTAAAAGGGATATCAGCATTATACATCCATCTTGCAAATCTTTGCACTGCCCGAGCACTCATTTCTTTTTTGTAAGGGTCATTTGCATCAATTTTGGTTTGCTTCCCTTTTGCTTGATCTCTTTGATTTTTCACCACTGATTCAGGATTGGGTGTGAAGTAAACATCCATAGGTCCTTTTCTCTTTGGCATTTTTGATTTGGATTTGGATTTGGATGAACCTTGGCTGCTACCTGTCAACTTACGGCATTGATTGACATTGATCTCAACATCATCTTCATCTTCATTTTCCATGTCCATGTCATCGAAATTAGACAACATGTTCATTTCTTCTTTTTGTGTCTTCTTTTTTGACATGAACTCTCTAATCTCTTCTCTTACATGAGCTGGACACTTCGGGCAAGCAATGACATTCCTATAACCTCCCGCGAGGTGTTGTTTCACCCGATAAACACCTCCATTTGATACTTTACTACAAAAATTACACTCAGACTTATTTAAATTATTCTCCTCTACCAAATGGGCATATTGTTACGTCGGATCTTTTCTATTACTTTCAGATGTCATTTTCTACTTAGTACTTACTACACAACACAAAAAATAAATAATAGAAAAACAATTTTAGTATAATGAATGTAATGTATGTGATGAATTAATTAATGTATGTAATGTAATGTAATGGATGAATCAATTTCAGTATTATGTATGTAATGTATGTCATTTTCTATTTTTTTTTTTAAATAGAGACAGACTCAAAACAAAGGGAAAAAAGAAAAACGAAAAAGAAGAAAAGAGAGCTAACTAGCAGAATGAGAAAAAGAAAAGAAGCAGAATAAGAAGGAAAAAAAAAAGAAAAAAGAAAAACAGAGACAAATTTCACCCAGCGACCAGCAACGAAGAAGGGAAAGGAGGAGGAGGAGGAGGAGGAGGAGAAGAAGAAGAAGAGGAAAAAAATTCACCCAACCTAGCAACAAGCACAACCAACGAAGAAGGAAAAAAAAAAAAAAAAAAAAAAAAAAAAGAAGACCAGCGAAGCAATAGAGAAGAAGAAGAAGAAATTCACCCAACCCAACCTAGCAACCAATGAGCGAAGAAGAAGAAAAAAAAAAAAATCGATAAAGCTTCGAATTCGAACAGCAAAGAAAAAAAAATATAATTTGCCGACAGAGGTTACACAGAGGTTCGAAGAAGAAGAAGAAGAGTACCTGGTTTGAGAGAGAGAAGAGCCCAGCCAAAGGAGTGAAGGAGTAGAAGGAGCCCAGTCGAAGGAGACAACACAGATTAGGGATTTGATTTGAGTCGTCTTCTGATTTTGGTTGTGTTGTATTGTATTGTATATGAGTTGTAATCGTATGTATTGGAGGCTGTTGGAACACAATTTTGAGCCGTTAGATCTGAATTACAAATAAACAGAGAAGCCTGACTAGGCGCGCGCCTTGTGCCTCTTTGCACCTCTCCCAGTCGCATCTAAGGCGCGTGACTGTTATATTGCGCCTCGCCTCGCCTGGTGCCTAGGCGTGCCTTTCACAACACTGTTTCATCCTAAGGGAAACTTAAAGAAAATAAAGAGAAAATTTTTGGGATCCTTTTGGATCATTAAATTCATCGTTTCAAAACAAAAATGTACCGTGTTTTGGAAAGTGTGTTCCAAAATGTAAATAGTTAGAGGAGAGCCTTGTTGTCGAAACGGGGGAATATACTTTGGCCTAGTAGTTATGGGTGGCATATTAGTTTACTTTTTGTCGCTTTTCAAGATTCTGGGTAGGATTGCAAAGAAAATTGAAAAATTGATGAGGGATTTTTTGTGGGTAGGGAAGGATTAGGGCAAAAAAGATCATTTGGTTAGCTGGGAAATTGTTTCAAGGCCTAAAAAGAAAAGGGGTTTTAGCCATTTGCAACATCACGTCTAGGAACATTGCCATACTCGATAAGTGCTTATGGAGATTTCCCTTGGAAAATGATTCAGTATGGCATTCTATTGTGAAGAGTAGATACAGGGTTCATATTAATGGTAGAGATTCTCAAATGGTTATTAGGGGCAATGGTCGATCCCCTTGGAAATCTATTTCTCAGTTACTTCCACTTTGGTCTAGGGTTTTGCTCTTGAGGGTGGGGAATGGGGATAATGTTACGTTTGGAAGAATGTTTGGGTGGGGAATTCCTCTTTCGAGGTGGCTTTTCCACATTTATATGGAGTGGCTCGGTCTCATAATGGTCGGAAAACTTGCGAGTTGATTTCTTTGTCATCTCGGGTGGATCATCTTTTTCTAATTCCAAATAGGAGTGATAAACGAGTTTGGTCCATTCATTTTTTAGGGGAGTTTACATGTAAATCATTCTTTGACCAAATCATTGACAATTTGAGAGTGCCTTCTTTCTTCTTTTACAAAAGAAGATTAAAAAAAAAAAAAATCGAAATCGTTTGTGCTACTTCAAGTGAAGATTTGCTTTCTTTTTGGTGGTTGATGGCTCATGGATTCATTTTAACCAATTATACTTCACAAAAAACAGTGGTTGTTATCTTTCTCCTCAATGATGTGCCATGAGGATTCTTTGAGTTAGGGGTGTGCACGAGTTGGTTCGGCCTAGGTTTATCATTAATCCGGCAGCTGAACCGACACTATGGGGTTATCAAATTCCTCAACCATTATCGATCACTCTGTTGTTCAAGATCGATTGAATGAAAATAGTCGGTTTTTCGGTTGAATCGGTCGATTTCGAATATTTATTAGATAAGTTAAAGAAAAAAATTGAAAAAACTAGAACCATACAAATCGAATGTAGAAGTAAATAAAAATATTACAGATCTGAAAGCGCAAGAAAGAACATAGTGAAAAATGGAGAAACATGGAAGATTCACCATGCAACTGCCACGGCCACCGCTCATCGCTGCCGCTTTCGCCATTGCGATTGTTGCTTGTCTGTTACCACCGAAAAAGGGAAGAACGAAGACAAAATATGAGAGAAGAAAAAGACGAATAAATGAGAGAGATTGAAATAGGGAGCATGTCTTTGAACATCATCAAAGCAAGGGAAATGGATAGTCACTTATCTTTGTTGATTTTAGGATTTGAAATAAGAATATCAAAGATTATGGAAAAGTGGGAACATAGGCTGTCAAGAGTCAGAAAATGAGATACATCTATCAAGGTCATAAAGAGATAAGACTAATGGATGACACCTGAGAATTAAAAAAAAAAAAGTTATATAATATTAATTCGGATTTTTAATTTTTGAAATAAAAATATTAAAGATCATGTGAGAGAGAGAGAGAGAGAGAGACGTTGAGAGGTTATGGGAAAGTGGGCTATGGAATAGTGGGAAACATAGGCTGTCAAGAGTCAGAAAATGAGATACATCTATCAAGGTCATAAAGAGATAAGACGAATGGATGACACCTGGAAAATAAATAAAAAAAGTTATATAATATTAATTCGGACGGGTTGAGTTTGGCGGGTGCAGAACTTAGAAAATTGTTTCTGATCGTAAACCCGTGAGATTAGAAATTATACAAGGGCAACCGACCATTTTTTCTTTCGAAATCACCCATTTCCTTTTGGGTCGGTCCGGGTTGGACGGTTTAATTGGGCCAGTGGGTCTCGTGCACAACCCTACTTTGAATCATTTTGATGAAGATCATGTAAAGAAGAAAAAGGGCAAATTTGGAATTCATATGAAGCATGTTTAGGGCATCAATAATTGAAATTTTTGAATACTTTTTGAGTTTTTATTTGTATTTGTTTTAATTTTGAGTCTTTGGGGGTGTTTGGGAAGCCAAAAATTGGCTTTTTTGAGGCTAAAATTCACAAAAAGACAAAATAGGCTAAAATAGCCAATAAAACAATGTCACATTAAGCCCATATTCATTATATTTTTTCTCTCACAAATATCACATCTAATTACAAAAAATTCCAACCTTCTTCCCAAGCACAAATATTTTAGCATACTAAAATAGCAAAAAACTAAAATAGCCAACTTCCCAAACGAGGCCTTTATGTCATTATAGTACGTTTCTATGTAACACGGACTCGAGCGCGGGTGCGTATCTAAGGGTTGGACACTTCAAGATTAAAAATTGAGGATACATGGATATGGATCCAAATTTGGATACGGGTACGGGGATACGTTAAATAATTATTTTTAAATATATTTATTATATGAAGATGAGTTAAAAAAAGTTAAGGAATAATAGATTTTGTTATAAAAAAAAAACAAATAAAATATAAATAACAAATAAAATTTATATAAAAAATATTTTAAGCATAAAAATTATATTATTTATGATATATTATATTATACAATAATATTATATAATATGAATAATATTATACAATAATATTTTATAATATTATATTAATGTAATTTATATTTTATAATATATAAGAAGAGAAAGAGGACAGAGAACAAAAAGAGAACAGAGAAGAGAAAGAGAACAAAGAGAAAAGAAGACAGTCGATAGAAGGAGGAAGGGAGAGAGAGAGAGAGAGTGAGTAGAAGGAGAGGGAGATTGAGAGGAAAGGAGTGAAGAGGGAGATCGAGAGACGAGAGAGAAGACAAATCGAGAGAGAGAAGATAGAGAAGGAGATCGAGCATCGAGCGAAGAAGATTGATGTCGAAGTTGAAGCCATCGAAGCCAACGACCAGAGGAGTCAAAGTCGGCGACCAGATCGAACAGCGAATGACAACTAGGTTCTCTCTTGCTCTCTCCCCTTTCGTTTCTTTTGCCTTATCCGTTTGTGAAGAGCCGTATCTCGGCCGTATCCCGCACCTGTGTCGCGTCATGTCGACATAGGTACCTCCGAAAATCCAAAGCGTCCGTGTAAGGTTGGTAGGTTTTAGTAGTTAAAGGTATTATGGTAATTTCAATAGTTGTTGGACATGGGTTGTAGAGTCGCCCATGGGTTTTATTTTGAGTCAAGTTATTAAATGGGCCGTTCTTAGTGGTAAAAAAAGATAAGTTTCTTATTTTGATGTTGGAGTATAATTAGAAGCAATGAATACGGACACCTCTCTGGAGGTAGTATATGGTTGTCCGACACGTGTTGGACATGTGTCAGACACTCTATCTAAGGCCCCTATTGAAGTTCTATTTCTCTTGTTCTCATCCTCTTAGTTGCTTTCTCGTTCTTCTCTGCTTTGCTTTCTTCTTCTTTTCTTGATTTCTCTTTTCTTTTTTTTCCCTTCTCTCTCTCTCTCTCTCTCTCCCCTCCGTTTCTTTGTTTTTTCTCTCATTTTTGTTTAATTATATATTTGCTGAATTTAATTTAATTTAATTTAGTTTTTTTTTTTGTTTTTTTGTTTTTTTTGGAGAAGTGAACGAAAATTTGATACCTCTCTATTTTTCAATATTCATTTTTGGCCCTCTTTTCCTGAACATGCATAGAACAAATTAATTTTATTTGAAGAAAAAATAAATTTGTTGAAATTGTTGAATTTATTTTATTGGGTGAAGTGATAAAATTGATGAATAGATGATGGTTGATTAGTATATATATATATTTAAATATTTGTTAATGTTATTTTGCATTTTTTAATACCTTTCAATGTTTTTTTTTATAAATTTTTTTATGACATAATAAATAAATAAAATTATATATTTTAAACTTTTCCCTCGCTTGTTGTGTCTCTTATTTTTTGAAAATTTGCATGTCCGTGTGTTTGTGTCGTGTCGTGTCATGTGTCCGTGCCCGTACTTAGATTATAAGTCATCAAAGTTTCTTATTATGATTGAAGTAGGATTGGAAGTCACAGTTGGTCTAGAATAGTCTTTATAGAAATAGGAAAGTTTTTGCCTATTAATGTGTAATCTCAATAATTGGATAGAATAGTTTATTTTATGAGAATTTGATATTGTGTTTGTGTGGTTGGCCTAACCCTTGTGAGGGTGAGGCACCTCTTCTCTATCTTCTTCTACTTCTCTTTCTTATTCTTTGCGCACATACCCAAGTTATTATTCGCTGGTTACTATTCACAGCCCACTAAAAGTGCATTTTTCAGCCCCAAGACCTTATCCTCTTACCCCCAAATCAACCCTAATCCCTTCCCCTACCTATTAGCTTTCAATTTAACCGTTTAATCCCTAAATTACTCACTACTTAGGTTGTTAAATACCCACTGTTTTGAAAATCCAGCCAGTTGTCCTACATCACATTTATTCTTACATTGTCCTGTGGTGTTGGGCTTATGGCGCTGCCTCTTTCGGTTCGGAGATCTTATGTGGGTGGCTCCAAGATCATGTAGTCATATGCTTTAATCAATTTTTGGGGTTGTGATGCTAGAAAAAGAGGCAAAACTTTGTGGCTTTGTGCAGGGGCAATTTTTTTGGTTATTTGGATGGAAAGGAATGCAAGGATTTTTCACGATAAGGTGGGGAACATGGATTATATCTATGTGGGATAGAATTCGTAGTTTGGCATCTTTCTGGGCGTCAGTTTGCCCTCCATTTAAAGGGGTCCTGCTTTCCTTGATCTCTTGACTGGAAGGCTGTTTGCGAATCATAGATCTTTGTTTTAGTTGTGTTTTTGAGATGTTCATGATTTGTATTTTCATATGCTACCTCAAGAGGACTCCTTGTCCTCTCTTGTTTTATTTGTCTTTTATTTTACAAAATTCCTTTTGTTGCCGATCAAAAAAAAAAAAAAAAAAAACCCGTAAATGGTTAGGTATTAGCGTTTTCCAGTAACACTAGGGTGGGAGATGCTCATTGCCATTGCCAATGAGTATTGCCATAACTTTTTCTCTCTCTAAAAACTTGCTTCTCTTTCTTTCTCTCTCTGTCTATCTATCTATCTATTTCTCTATCTCCCTTGCATTTCCTTTTTTCTGTCTTTGCCAGTTTTTTTTTTTTTTCATTTCCTTTTTTCTGTCTTTGCCATTTTTTTTTTTTTTTTTTTTAAAGTTCCAATATAAGTTTCTCTTCCATTCTTGATCCTCCTGTATCTAAATATTACTATTTGCAGTTTAGTTGAAGGATCTCTTGGAAGATTTGTTGATGAAAAGAAAGCTAACCAGTTGAAAGACAAGGGTTCACCTATAGAAGGCGCTGTTGTTGTTGCTGGGCGCACTGACAAAGGAGTGACAGCTCTTCAACAAGTTTGTTCTTTCTGTATGTAGTAATGTAATTATGTAATAGTCCAATTTTGTGTCATTTATACCAAAAACATGTACATACAATGGTAAGGAAGAGTGATATACTTACCATAAACAAAAATGTTAGGAAGGATCTAAACTGACATGGGATGTGGTAGTAAAAGAAAAAGATAATTTATTTAATTTAACTGAGCATATAGCATTTGATACAATATGGTGAAAAATATCATGTTGCCGATCTCACCAGATTGGTTCTTAGCTTAGTTTGGTGTGGTTCAGTTTGTAGTCCAATTTTGTTTGATTCTATCCTCCTAATACTCCATTTGTACAGATCATTTATCTACGCAACTAGTTTCATGTAATTAGTCCTCACTCCTCAGTGTATGTATGACTTTTCCTTTTGAAGCATTTGCCATGTGATTGTTTGTATCATATTAAATACCAGCTGCCAACTCCATAGAACACAGCTGTACAGCCTGCGAACTTCAAGTCAATATCAATTTGCAAAATCATTCCCAGCTATAGTCATGTTATTTTATTGATTCTTTGTCCTTAAAGAGCTCATGGAAAAGTTTGTGTCATTAAAATGGTCTATTTTTTTTTTCATCAGTTTAAATTATGTGCATGCTAACAGAATAAGGGCTTGTTTCTGCATTTCTATGTTGTCTCATCTCATGTTTTAATGTTTCCCTTCTCCCCATCAGTGTATCAAGGGTTATTTTTCCTCTCTTGTTTTCGGATATTGGATTTTGTCTGTGCGTTGGAACAAATGAATGGTCTTTCATTTTACAATAGAGCAGTATCTTTTTTTTTGGGTCAATCATGCCAGTCACTACGTAAAATCTTTTTATTGCAAGCTTGAAGAAACAGTTCATACTGATTTGTCACTTTCATCATTTCTTAAAATTATGTAGCCTTCTAAAATTACTTTTACGGGTTTGAATATCATTCATATGGGCCTTCAACTGTTTATATCTCTAGATACTTGGAGAAAGGATGTTAAACCTGAAGATATCATGGATGCCATCAATGAAGCAGCATCAGTAAAGTTCAGGGTCATATCTGTTACTGAGGTAATGTTATCTTTCATCCCTCTAAGACATGCATACAACTCAATCTTTGTGCACATTGCATTTGTTGGTTACTCCAAATTTCTGAACACATGACTTCTGCTGTGTTCGTATTAGTTGGTGGAAACATTTACCTGTTGCCATGCTTTGCTCAAACACAACCTTTTTCAAATTATTCTGATTGAGGGTCTAAATTATTGTAGGTGTCACGGGTATTTCATCCTAATTTCTGTGCCAAATGGAGGCGGTATTTGTATATTTTCCCTTTAAATGATGGAGAGGAGGGGGATGTTGAGAATATAAATTCTATAGAAAATTATGGCAGTCAAAGATATAAATTTGCTGAACACATTGGTGAAGAAACCATTGACGACCTTCTTGACAATGACGAGGTTAGGCTTGAAAGCCCGACGAAACCAATGAGGTTTAAAATAAGCAAGGTTAACCAACTTTTGTATCAACTGGAAGGAAAATTGTTATCATACAAAATGTTTGCGCGAGATACTAAAGCTTCAAGAAACATGTAAGAATTTAACCCTATCCTTGTATATGTAGCTAGCTAAGCCTGAGCCATGTGCATAGGCCCATAAATGGATGTTCCCTAAATCTTTTGGTGCTCTGTTATGGCTTCTTAAAAACTAACATTGGGTTCTCAATAGTTGTCTTCATATTTACTTAATTCGTTTAATCCACTGAAATATTGGACAATGTCTTAAGCCTAGCCTTATCCATTTTTTTTGAACCCGGGGTTTGTGTTGGACAACAGTTGGGAATGACCAGAATGTGCTGATTTAAGATTGTCCCTCTGGATATAATTTTGTCTGGATCTGGTAGCTATCCAAGGGAGAAGTTAACAATCAATTGAATGAAATTTGTCTTTACGTAAATTTGATTTTTCTGGTGGAAACGAAGTATTTTCTAATTGCATTTTCCTTCACAATGCAGAGGTCCACCAACTGAGTGTTTTGTCTACCATGCTCGAGCTGCTGAAGCCAGATTACCACCTTCTGCTAAGGTTTCATACTAATAACTCATGTTGCAAAATTTATCTAATTGTATTTAACTTGCATTGTCTTGTGTTCAAGTCACCTGTGATACAATAATAGCTTTTCAATACTTTGCTTACTTCTTAGAGAAGAAAAAATAGTGATATTGAAGTAGTATCCTTTTTCAGAATTTATCAAATTAATGTATTTTTATATAAGTGTCATATATGTTTCCTATATCCATATGTTTTAGGTAGTAACGATAAATAAGAAAATATGATGATACTAAAATTGGATTTCAATAGTTAAATAAGTAAACTTGTGTCTAACACTTCTGCATATAACACATTTATGTATGAAAGAGAAAAGTACAAGGGCAATAACACAATCTGCACTTGATATTGAAATGAAATAACAAAAAGTAAAGTGGTTGGCCATTAGCTCTTAAATTAATACATAATTCCTAAAAAAATGATTTCTCACAATTCTTTGAGCTTATATATAATGCAATATTAAATTATAAAAAAGCAAAAATTTTTTTTGAATGTATATTGGCCTGGCCTAGTGTCAAGGTGTGCTCGTCCAAGGGTCAACACCTTGATGCTACTCGCATTTGTGCCCTCTGGAGGGCCCAAGATATGCCTAATAAGTTGTTTGGGCAAGTGCAAGCAATGGCCCAAGGTATGGTCCAAGACAGCCCAAGGCATGCCATGAGACCTATGAAGCACAGACACGAACATGGTCATGCATACAGACATGGACACGGACACAGACACGGACACAGGACACGGTAATTTCTAAAAAATGGGGACACGGACACGGACACGGCAGGGGACAAGGCAAATTTTTTAATTTTTTTATAAATATTTTTATTTTAATCCATATTAATTATTTTATTTATTTATTATATTTTTTAAATAATGTGTTCCAATTAATTTTTTTATTTTATTTTACATACATGTGTTTATTTTTTATTTATTTATTAATATGTATAAGTATATATTATCTTATAATATGTATTATACATTATCTTATAAGTATATTTATGTTATATAATAACTATTATATAATATATAATAATAATAGTTATTATATAATAGTTTTATTATATAATAGTTATATATATTATATATGAATATATAATAATATATATATATATGTATATATATATATATATGAATATATAATAATAATAGTTATATATATCATATATGATGAATCAAGACAAGAAGATAAAGATGGGAGAGAACCGAGAGAGAGGGAGACAGAAGCAAGACAGAAGGAGACGATCGAGATTGCGAGGGAGAGAGAGGATCGTGAGAGAGAGAGAGAGCTCTGAGAAGGCAAAGGAGAGAGAGAGAGAGAGAGCTCTGAGAAGGCAAAGGCGAGAGAGAGAGAGCTCGTCGAAGTCGAATGGGGCTCTGGATCGTCGAAGTTGAAGGGCTCTAGATCGTCTCTGACCAGGTCTGTACTTGTTTTCCCTTTCATTTACTCTTCTCGCTGTGTCCATGGCGTGTCCAGATTTGGACACGCGTGTCCCCCCTGTGTCTCTGCCGTATCCCCTACAAAAAAATAAATTAAATTAAGGGGACACGCTAGATGTCGTGTCCCGTACGTGTCTCCGGCGTGTCCTCGTGTCCGACACCCCCATGGCTTCCATTTTGGCGTGTCCATGCTTCATAGCATGAGACAGCCGCAATCCAGGCCGCAGCCCTAGCCTCAACCCAGGCCGCATAGGTTGAGTCCCAGGCTATGGTCCCAGCTGCAGTAGGCCGCAACCTTGCCTATGCAACAACAGTTTTAGGCCAACGTTTGAGGGTCCAAATGAAGTCCTTTTGCCTTGTAAATTTTTATGTAAATACTTTTGTGTGGGAGGCAAAAATAAAGAGTTTCATTCTGAGCAAAAAATGTGCAGAATCCGAGCAAGATACACTCTGACGAGCAGAATGGTAGGTCTATAGGACCAGGGGACTAGGACTAGAGGTCTAGGTCCAGACGTGGAGGACCAAAGGTCTAGGACTAGAAGAGTCCAAGGGACCAGGACTAGAGGTCGAGGTCGAGGTCTAGACATGCAGGTACAAAATCAGAGGACTAGAAGAGTCCAAGGTACCAGGACCAGAGGTCCAAGTTTAGACATGCAGGTCCAGGATCAGAGGACTAGAGGAGACCAGGGGACTAGGACCAGGGGACCAAATCCAGACGTGTGGGTCCAGAACTAGAGGTATAGGACTAGAGGACCAGGACTAGAAGAGTCTAAGGGATCAGGACCAGAGGTCCAAGTCTAGACATGAAGGTCCAGGATCAGAGGACCAGAGGAGACTAGGGGACTAGGGCCAGAGGTCCAGGTTTACACATGCAGGTCCAGAACCTGAGGTGCGGGTCCAGGTCCAAGGGTCCAGGCCAGAAGGCCAAGTCTAGAAGGGATGGCCTTTGGAAGCAGACTTGGTCAAAGCTTGGTACTTACTTTAAGGGCCAACCACTCCTAGAAATCTGTGATAGTGGAACATGATCGCACAAAAAGTGGGCTGCACGTAAAGAATGGTAGGGGAAGTGGAACGAACTCTGACAGTCACTTTAAAGGTTATATAAAGCCACACCAAGTGAGGAAAAAGATAGACAATTAATTAACACCACTTAGGGCTGCTCCTATTCTTATATTTTCTTGCTCCGTAGCTTTCAAGTTTACTAACTGTGGGAGGCTAAAACAAATCAGGTTGAGGCAGGATTGAAAGTCTTGGACTAGTGACAGGAAGGTCACAACACTAGCAAAATGGAAGGTCAGCCCAAGATAATTAAGGCCCAGGTCTAGATTAGGTTAGGGGAGTTTTAGGACGAAAGGCAGTAGAAAGCACGCCCAGGAAGGGCGCAAACCTAGTCCACCCACGTCCCTCCATCTTAGGCTCAAACCAACTCTTAGAAATCCGCAATTGGTAGAACATAATCCCTAAAGAAATGGGGTTGATGTGAGGAGTGGGGAGAGGCCTAACAGCCGACAACGGTTAGTAGGAGCCAACTATAAAAAGGAAGCAATCAGCACCATTAAGGTACACAGGGACTACAACTTGAACCCTATTATTAGAATCTTGGACCTTTGTTTACATTGTCATTGACTTAAGCATCGGAGGGTCCCTAGCCTGCTCCAGCTACCTCTTTTTACCTTTATCTAAGTGTTTTTCAGGTCAGGAATCAAGCTATATCTGCCGCGTCGCTGTCGCCGTCGCTACTGCAGCCTAAGTGGTTCGATTTTTACCCATTACAATTTGGCGCCATTTGTGGGAATCCTGCAGCTAAAAGCCCTGCTCCATTTGCTAGGATTCTAGTCTATCTATGGTGGCGGAAGACACCAACCAATTCACCGAAGACGAACACGATGGAAACCTCTCCCCAAGCCAACGGAGGTGTCCTTTGAATGCCGGAACGTCGCAGGAACGACGTGAGCAAGAAGAGAAGAGCTTACTTGCCATCAAAAATTTCGGAAACAACAACTGGGTGCAAGAGTCGGCCAGTTGCGACTAAACCATATACGTTATGAACCAACAGCTCAAGGAACTCATTGACTAAGTCAAAACCTTGATGCAGGTCCATAACCAACTGCTGGAGCCCCAAGGACTGAATGAAAGCGCTACATAGAACGGTCGAAGGGGAGGACACGTACTAAGGCAAATCCAAGGCCTATATCAACTCATAGAGCAGGCGAAACCAGCCACCTGGCAAGTAGTCTTCCTGGCTCTGAAGGGCACTGCCAGTCCTCTTCCAAACAAAAAGAGCAACAAACAGAGGATTACGCCTGTTCAGACGATGTAAGGTCTTTCTTATGCAGAAGGGAAGTTGCACGAGGAAAGTGATCAATGAGATCGGATCCAGCCTAGAGCTCCGACTTCCCCATAGAGGACATGAGGGCATTTATTAACACCCGGAGGTAGGAGCCCAAGACCAAACCAGGCTACACTTTAGATTAGTTGTAGGAATTTTAGGACAGACTAACCCATGTAGCAGGCTAGGCCACGGGGCTGCAAGCTGTAAGACCACTAGCCGCAGGGCTCCGCGGAAGACAACTACACGACAAACTGAAGAAGTCACCCAACCAGATCCAAAAGTTCGAAACCCTGTTCAGAAGCAGACAGAGGGGATTGCTTTTAGAATAACCGATAGGAGGCCAGTCCTGTCAGTATCACCATTCGTGAAATAAATTTCCGTGGCAGAACCATTGAAAAAGTTCAGTATCCCAAAGTTTGAGCTTTACAACAGAAGATCAGATCCCTTGGACCATTTGCGCCATTATTGCGATGCCATGGCCCTCTGGAACGAAAACTAGGCACTCATGTGCAGAATCTTTGCTTCCAAGTCTGGGAAGAACAGCTTGTGCTTGGTATGACAAGCTCCATGTGGGATCAATCGACAGCTGGAAGCAGCTGGCAAATAAGTTCATTGAGTTGTTTATAGCAAATAGCAAAAGAGCGAAGGGGCTGGATACCCTCACTGTGTTAAAGAAGACAAAGAACCAGACTGTTAAGCAATATGCTCAGCTCTATTGGGAAACCTTCCACGAGATAGAGGAGGATTTTTCGGATAAAGTAGCAATTTCAACTTTCAGGCAAGGGCTTCAACCAGAGGACAAGCCGTGGCAGTTGTTAACTAAAACCCCGCCCATGATAGTTGCGGATCTGTAGTTCAGGACCGACCGATATAGCAAGCTTGAGGAAGATGCGAAGTCTGCAGGATAGGGTAGCACGTAGTCCAGCGCACAGAAGACCAATACCCGCGCAATGAGGCAAAAGAGGTTAAGGGCCAGTCAGCCAAAAAGGAAGACACGAATTATGTTATTCAAACTGTGTTCAAACTTCCGATTTGGCAGATACTTCCAGAAATCAAGAATAAACTCTAGTCAAATGGCCAACCAAAATAAAGGGAGATCCGAAGATGCAAAACCAAAGGGCAAAATGCGCTTACCATAATGATGTGGGACACAGGGTGGGAGACTGTTTTTCATTTAAATGATACCTCAATGAGATAGCGGCCGTTGGGCACCTGAATGAATTCTTAGGAGAACAACGGAATGGGCAGAACAATCAGCAAGAGGGTAATGATGCAACAACAAAGCACCCAAGAGGGATGATCCATGTCATCCATGGAGTTGCACATCCAGACAGAATAGCACAGGCTAGGGAAGAGATGCAGAAAACAGCACACCTCAGGGAGGTTTACAAAGCAGAGTATTCCTTGGGAAGTAAGAGACTAAGGATTAAGGCCAGCCCCAAAGGCCCAGTCATTTCTTTTTCTGAGGAAGACATGCAAGGACTAGTCCAATCTCACTCAAATGCTTTGATTATTAAACTAGACATGGACGGATTTGGGGTGGAGAGAATATTGGTGGATGAAGGCAGCGCGACTGAAATTATTTACTATAAACTTTACCAGAGCTTAGGCCTCAAAGATCAGGACCTCAAGAAGGTTGATTTGCCACTTCTAGGCTTCAACTCAAACCCGGTTTGGCCAGTCGGAGAGGTAACGCTACCAGTCAGAGCAGGGTCCGTGCTCCTCGAAGTATGCTTCTTGGTTGTGGATGTACCCTCACCGTACAACGCTATTATGGGCAGACCATGGTTGCACCAGCTTAGAGCAGTTTCCTCCACGCTTCACCAAGTCCTAAAATTTCCCAATAAGGAAGGGGGTATTGAAACCATTCGAGGAGACCAAGTATCCGCATGATGTTGCCTAATGTTGGCCTTGGGATAGAAGGAAGTCAAGCTAGCCCAGAAATGAGTGTGCTCAGTTGAAGTTCCAAATTCAAAAGTTCTGGGGGGGCATCAATAAAGGCCTAGAGAAATGCATGGTAGAAGTGCTCCACAAATTCAGATCTCCCCCAACAATTTGGAAAGGTACTTGCTCGGATCCTTCCTGTTTGAGCAGGATAAAGAACTCCTTTTTAAGTTTATAATGGATAATGTTGAGGCCTTTGCTTGGATGCCTTATGAAATGCCAGGGGTAGACCCCAATATTATCAGTCACTGTCTCATTGTTGATCCTGCATATAAACCAGTAATTCAAAAAAGTAAAAGGTCTCATGTAGATCACGTTGAGGCAGTAGTTGAGGAAGTTCGAAAGACTCTGGCTGCAAAGGCCATAAAAGAAGCACACTACTTCACTTGGCTGCCCAACACTGTCGTTGTTAAGAAAAAGAATGGAAAATGGAGGGTATGTGTAGACTTCACAAGCCTTAATAAAGCCTGCCCTAAAGATTGCTTTCCCTAACCAAGGATTGACCAATTGGTGGATGCAACCTCTGGGTATGCTAGAATGAGTTTTTTAGACGCCTATAGAGGCTATCACCAAATAGCAATGAATGAGCCAGATCAGGAAAAAACTGCTTTTATAACTCTACGAGGGCTATATTGTTATAGGGTGATGCCTTTTGGGCTCAAAAATGCTGAAGCCACTTACCAACCCCAGTCTATGTTTTCTGACTAGATAGGAAAAATCATGGAAATTTATATTGATGACATGGTTGTCAAAAGTAGGCTAGAAACAGAGCACTTAAAAGATCTAGAAACCACCTTTAATATCCTCAAGACCTATAAATTGAAGTTGAATGCCGCTAAATGTGCTTTTGCTGTTGAGTCAGGAACATTTCTAGGCTATTTGGTGACAAGAAGGGGGGTCGAAGCGGATCCCCAGCAAGTGAAGGCCGTCCTCAACTTACAGCCACCTCGCAAACTCAAAGAAGTGCAAAAACTAAGAGGATGGTGGCAGCACTTAACTAGTTCATAAGCCGCTCCTTAGATAAATGTAAACCCTTCTTTTAGTTCCTCAAGGAGGGAGGGGTGGACTAGAATAAATAGTGTGATCAAGCGCTGGAGGAATTAAAACAGTGTCTCCTTTCACCTCCTCTGCTATCAACTCCTCAATGGGGTGAAAGGTTGTACCTATACTTAGCAGTGTCATGCGGTGAGCTCAGTCTTGGTTAGAAATGTGGAAAGCACCCAGTTGCTGGTCTACTACATTAGCAAAACTCTAAACAGTGCAGAAACCCTAGCCTTAATGATTGTTGCCAAAAAACTTGTACACTACTTCCAAGGTCACCCCATCACGGTGCTAACCTAGCATCTTTCCTTCTTCAAAAAGCTGACTTCTTTGGGTGAATTGCTAAATGGGCTGTGGAGTCAGGAGAATTCGATGTCACCTTTCAGCCTAGAATCGCCATCAAAGCCCAAGTTCTGGCCGATTTCGTCCCGGAATTCTCAACTGAACGATCTCACACAAGTTCTACAACTGACAAATTGCCAACTGCAGAACTCGAGGGGCCACAGGGAATAACCCAGGAAGAGCAACCCCAAGAGGAAGGACAAGATCTGGAATTGGCATTACCTTAGCATTCCAGTGTTACAAAAGCTGGGCAGCAAGGTCAGTCTGGACAAGGCAATAACTGAACATGGAAGTTGTATGTAGGTGACTTGGACAACTGGAAACTCGTAGTGGATGGTGCATCAAACCTGAAAGGGGTAGGAGCTGGCGTATCCTTACTTTCCCTTGAGGTCTTTCTCCACGAGCAAGCAATCCGTCTTGGATTCAAGGCTTCGAATAACGAAGCAAAATATGAGGCTTTCCTCGTAGGACTAAGGATTGCTAAAATTCTCAACATTCAAGATCTCACAGTACACTGTGGCTCCTAGTTAGTGGTTAACTAACTCACTAGTGAGTATATTGCTAGGGACAAAAGGATGCAAGCCTATCTAAACAAAGTCAAGGACATGGTCAAATCTTTTCAAAACTTTAGGATTATCCATATAGGCAGAGGGCAGAACACCCATGCAGATGCCCTGGCCACCCTTGCTTTAGCGGTGGAAAAAATAGAGGCCAAAACCATCGTGGTTGAGTTTTTACCTCAATCCAGTATTTTGTCAGAAGCAGAACAGGACATACAGCTAATCCTGTGCACTAGTTATGGCCCAAGTTGGATGGACCCAATCATCAAGTACATCAGAGAGGAAGTGCTCCTAGAAGATAGGAAGGAAGCGAATAAAGTCAAAGAAGAGCGACCAGATTTTGGATCTCAAAAAAAGGAGTCTTGTAGGCCCGTACTTATTTTGCGTCCACCCAGCCGTTGTTGAAAACATCCTATATAAGCTACATGAAGGAATTTGTGGAATGTATATTGGAGGGCGGTCCTTAGCAAAATGCGCAATAACTCAGTGCTATTGGTGGCTGTTCATGCACAAAGATGGACAGGCATATATCAAGAAATGTGATAAGTGCCATCGCTTCTCTCCTTTGATTCACCAGCCAACAGTAGATCTACACCCACTAACCAGCCGTTGGCCCTTTGCCCAGTGGGACATAGACTTGATTGGTCCACTCCCAAAAAGCAGGGGAGCCAAGAAATTTCTGCTGGTGGCAACGGATAATTTCACTAAGTGGGTGAAAGCTGAGCCACTGATTACAATCAAGGACCCGAATATCAAGAACTTCGCTTGGCGTAGCATCGTAATTAGGTTTGGCATCCCACATGCATTCATTTCCGACAATGGTACACAATTCGACTGCACCTTGTTCAAAAATTGCTGCTCAGGATTGGGAATAAAAAAACTTCTTTTCAACCCCTTGCTATCCTCAAAAGTAATGGTCAGGCGGAAGCCTTCAACAAGACTGTGCTGGAGGGGATGAAGAAGCGCTTGGAAAGGTTGAAAGGAAGGCGGGTTGATGAATTGCCCAATGTTCTCTAGGCCTATCGTACAACGCCTAGAAGGGCAACAGGTGAGACACCCTACGCTTTGGCCTTTGGAACTGAAGCCGTTATCCCATCGGAAGTCGGATTGCCCACAATGTGATCAAAAATTTACAGAGAGCTACAGAATGAACAAGCCTTGGCTCGCAGCCTGGATTTAATCGAAGAAAGGAGAGCAACAGCTCTGGTCAGACTGGCAAATTATCAAAAGCAGCTCTCAAAAGGGTGCAACAAGAAAGTCCACCTCAGAGAATTCCAGCCAAGAAATCTAATCTTGCGAAGAGTTTTGGGTAGTCAGAAGAATCCAACTGATGGAAAGTTAGGCCCCAATTGGGTGGGCCCATATAAAGTCATTTCAATAGGCAGAAATGGGGCTTATCATTTGGAAGATATGGATTGTAAGGCTGTACCTCGTCCTTCGAACACTGCAAACCTTAAGATTTATTTTCAGTAAGTATTTGTTTCAGAAACAGTTTGTAAATACGCAATTTTTCTGGAATTCTTGATTAGCAAAATTCTATCCCCAATGGTTCTCTGCTTAAGTAAAATTTCTAGCAACTGCTTGAGTACAAGAACAGATGACAATCCAGCACATGATGTAATCTTGTTCTGGATCACAGCTTTGTTCTTGTATTCAAACAAATTGTTCAAGACTCTCTTGGATGGTTATTTTTCAAGTAAGTCCTTACAGGAACATGCTTATTCAAGAGTGTAAGACGGATTGTGAATCAGAAAAGTAGAACAATCCCTTTCTAGATTTAGGTTTTTAGAATTTCTTAGTCCAAGAAACATGACTTTCCTACTTAGGAATGTAGCAAGCAAATCCTGTTCTGGATTGGGATTCTTGGACTTGAACGGATCTTGTAAAGGCTTTTTTACGTCCAAGAAAGCAGACTCCCTTAGATACAGGGGTAGTTGAATTTCTTACTGAGTCAAAATTTCTCGAATTTTACTTTGTCAATTTTCTTCTAAATTTCTGCGTCGTTGAAATTTCCTCAGACTTTGCCTTAGTCAAATTTCTCCAAATTTAGCATTTTGCCAATTTTTTGTAGCTTGGTTGCCTTTGTTTTCAATGCCATCCAAGCTAGGGGGGTAAACAGGGCGCCTTACACACTTATTTCAGTCTAGAAAGACATTTAGAAAATACCTAATATTTGGATAAAAACAAACACAAAAAACTTCTATTTGCAAAAAGTTACAATTACATCAAAAGGACTGAACCATACAAAAGTTTCTAGGCCACAGTCAAAAAAAATAAAAATAAATAAATAAATAAATAAATAAAATATAAAAGATAAAAAAAAATAATAAAAAAAAAAACAAAAACAAAAGGCAAGTTTCTTAATCTTTTATCACAGCAGGGATCTAGGTAACACCAGCTTCAGCAGCTCTAGAAGAAACAGGGGTAGGAAGAATAGATGGAGCATTAGAAGAAGTTTTCTCTTGAGGCTCAGGGACAGGAAGCTTAACCTCATTAGTAGGAGCAGCAGCATTTTGGGCACTCCCATCTAGAGCAGTCTCCACCTCCTCCTCAAAGTCTTCTCAGAGTCCTCCCCTTCAGCTTCTTCCGCTGGTGGTGAATCTTTCTTCCAGGGCAAAATTGGGTCAGAATACTGGGAGGAACCAGGAGTAATCCCAGCCTTAGCCAAGGCAGCCTTCCAGCTATCAATGAACAGATCGTCCTGAAGCTTATAGATCTGTTGCAAATATTTCTCGTTAATATCCTTGCGGCATTTATCTAGCTTCCCCTTCTCTTCCGTCTTTAGCATCTCATTTGCAGCAAGAACAGAGGCCAGGTTCTCTTGGGACTCTTTTAGTTGGGTCTTGGCTAGTTGGGCTGCACTCTCAGCAACTTCTTTTTCAGTTGTAAGCTTCAGAACCTAGTCGGACTTCAACTTGAGTCTCTTCTCCATATCAGTAGAAGCTTTCAGAGCACCAGAGGCCTTGACAGATTGGATGTAGGCTTCAGCCTTGTAGGAGTCCATTTTGGTCAGACTTTCGTGACAGACCTGGATGGCCTACAGAAGAAAAAAGTGATTAAACTCAATCAAAATGCAAGGAATAGAGAATGCCTAAGTACAAAAAGACTTACCCTCAAGGCGCTGACCACACCAGTACGGACCAGAGAAGCATCATCTAAAAGTTGGACGGAGGCCATGTCCTTGTGCAGGGTAATACCTTTGCAGAGTTGGAAGCGCAGTTCAGGAACTTCCATTAGGCTGTCATTCTTGGACACATAGCAGCGGTTAGGAAGCAGCATTTGAGGCCTGAACTGATCATCAGAGACCTCGTAGGACACAGTTTTGCTACCCTCTTGTGTCTTGGGGTGTTTTGTAGTGGGATCCTCAGGGTCAACAGCAACAGTTGTAATTGTAGAAGGGGTAAATTGTTTCGATTTTACAGATTCAGGGGTAATGGACCCACTAGCACCGGTGGTAGTGGCGGCGACAGCAGAAAGCGCAGCTCCTTCCTGCTTCACCGCCAGAAGTTCTGCACCTTTTTGCAATTTCCTCTTCTTGATGGAATGAGGGGTAGTGGTTTTCGCAGTTCTCGAAGAACGGCGTGCAAGGGCAGCAACCAAATCCTCAACTTCTTCGTCTATGGATGGGTGGGTCAGTAAGGTTGATGATAGGATCAGAAATTCTTTCGGTAGGACCACCAGTGGAGCTTTCTTGTTGTTCGAAAGAAGCTTGGGATGATCGCTTTTCGTCTTTCAAATGGGATGCAGGGGATTCAAAATCCAGAAGTTTAAGAGCAGACTTCTCATCCACAGGGATGTTCCAGACCTTCTCCAATTTTGCCTGACGAATGACGTATTTACGAAGGTGCTTCACCATGTTGATGTTGGGATCTGGCAGAAAGAGAAGGAATAGTTAAGAACAAGTTAGCCATACAAATTCAAAGGAACAATAAAGAGAGAATAAAGAACGAAAAGGACCTGCTCTTCTGAAGGCTTTGGGTACAGACCAAGTATGGAGAGAGCTCTCAAATTCCCAATTCCTAGAATTCGTCACAATATCCTCCTTTAGGTCCTTGTTGGTTTCGGGAAGGACGGTGATGAGTTTCTTTGAGGCACTTTTTGGCCTCAATTAATACTTAAGGTCCTCAGTTGGGGCCTTGGCACGCTGTAAGAACATAGATGGACAATAGCTCCATCTGTCCAAGGTGGGTGCCCTGGGCTTGGTTTAACTCAGAAACCCCATTTACAACTTTGTAGATGTTAGTAGAGAGTTGAATGGGACCAAGGGACCAAGAACACATGCACTCTTTCAAAAATGGGGTTAGGGGAAACCTTACCCCTCTCTCAATAATAACGACAAGGGGCATGCAAGTGTAATCTGGGCCACCTTCAAGGTTGTCAGCATCCTTCCGCGGATGTATACGGACATCATCTGGGATGCCAAATTGTTCGTGGGAGGTGGCCAAGGAGGAAGGGGATTCTAGAAGGATGCAATACTTGCCCATAAGACCAGAAAAGGAACAACATCAAGAAATGGGAGAGAGAAGGAGATTTATAGTTAATAGAAAGAAGATTGGAACGGAAAATCGTCAGATCGAAAGCGCTATAGCTGGAATCTTCTCTCTTACTTTTTTCCCGAAGGAACTAGTGAGTATTGAGGGAAGGACTTTGGTGGGAAATTTATAGTGCCAAAAATAATTTTGAACGGACATGCTAGTCGCTTCGTATGGCAGACGCATCGGGTTAGGGCTAATGGTTTGAGGCCACGTGTCCTAAAGCAGAGGCGGTGAGACAGGCGAAAAGACATCCCGCCATTCGAAAATTGAAACAATAGGCACGAAGCCCTAGGATTACAGGCAAAACCCCCTGCAATTGTAATCAAAACTCCGACTCCTTTTTCAGCCCAGAAAGAGAAAAGAAGCCAGATTTGGGGGCAATTGTGGGAGGCTAAAACAAATCAGGCTGAGGGAGGACTGAATGTCCTGGACTAGCGATAGGAAGGTCACAACACCAGCAAAAGGTCGGCCCAAGATAATTAAGGCCCGGGTCCAGACTAGGTCAGAGGAGTTTTAGGACAGAAGAAAGGCGGCAGAAAGCACGCCTAGGAAGGGCGCAGACCCAGTCAACCCACGTATCTCCTCCTTAGGCTCAACCAACTCCTAGAAATTAGCAGCTGGTGGAACATAATCCCTAAAGAAATGGGGTTGACGTGAGGAGTGGAGAGAGACCTAACAGCCCATGATGACTAGTAGGAGCCAGCTATAAAAGGGGAAGCAATCAGCACCATTAAGGTACATAGGGACTACAACCTGAACCCTATTCTTAGAATCTTGGACCTTTGTTTACATTGTCACTGACTTAAGCATCGGAGGGTCCCTATGCTGCTCTAGCCACCCCCCTTTACCTTTATCTAAGTGTTTTTCAGGTCAGGAATTAAGCTATATCCGCTGCGTCGCCGTTGCAACCTAAGTGGTTCAATTTTTACACACTACACTAACTTATGTATCGGAGAGTCCCTAGCTGCCCACCAGCTGGGTTCTTCATATTTTCTTGAGTGTTTTAGGTGAGATTCAACAACATTCACGCTGGAGTGTAGCCGTAGTTAAGGTGGTTCAATTTTTACCCACCACACTTAGTATTAGAGGTGTTTTGAGACAAGTCTTGTAATTTTTCTCCTTTTGTAGAATTTTTAGAAATTCATTATTACTCCTCAAACATAGAGAATGTTTCCTCTTGTAAGCTTGAAAAAGGTTTTCAAAGCTATATTAAGGAGGGGTACCCAAGTGTTGAACCACCACTTGGGCCTTTAATGTACCCCAACTTAGCCATTGGTAAGGCATCTTTGTAGCACTTTTGTGCATTGTTCAACATATGTAATGCCTACTTTTGCTTAATGAAAGAGTTCATTTCACCTTTATATTGTGCAAAGCTCGTCTATTGTTGTTTGCTTTAATTTTAGCATATTGCTTGCTATATTGTGACTTGTCTAACTTTGTGGCTCATTAACTAATTGATGTTGTGTTTGCTTGTATTGGCAAACCACTTGGGCTATATTGGCGGGTTAGTAAGGAGAGCAAACTAGTGCCACACACACCTGTATCCTCTTGGCAAGGTTTCCGCATAGTTAGTGTGACAGTCTCCCCCACTGAATGGTCGACGTCCTGGGCAACTTTGCCTAATAATCATCAATCTTATCTTGAAAAGCTGTCAAGTCTACCTTCATTTGATTAACTAAGCAAGGCAAAATACTTCACCAAGCTAGATCTCCGGCCTGGATAATATCAAGTGAGGATTGTCGAGGGAAATGAGCCAAAAACCACTTGTGTTACATGGGTATGGCTCCTATGAGTTTCTTGTCATGCCTTTTGGCCTTACTAATGCTCCAGCAACTTTTTGCACTATGGTGAATGAAGTCTTCCAAGAGTACTTGGACCAATTTGTAGTGGTATACTTGGATGATATTGTGATCTATAGCTTTACTTTAGAGGAGCATGTAGAGCATCCCAAGAAGGCATTTACCAAGCTAAGGGAGCACAATGTAATAGACTGAGCGCTTGTCATCCTCCCCAAGAAGCCGGTTTCATGAGTGGTACTGTGTACCCCCGTGATGTATGTGCAAGGACCAACCTAGGTGATGCGATAGGGATCTACCCTGCTTGCCTTGCCGCTCACAAACTAATGCACTTGCAAGGTGCTTGGTGTAGAACTTGCATTACTAATGAGTCGGTACGTAACATGTTACCACTGCCAATCCCTGACGCCCTTGATAGGGGGGTATTACCCTGCTTGTCTTCATGCTTGTCCGTTCCCTTACCCATGGGAACCCGCCCCATGCGGACACCACCCTTGGTGCAGACTCCACAATGAAGGTGCTTGGTGTAAGTCCCACGTACCGTCCCCATCATAGTTTGATACCAACTGTCATAGTCTTGGTTTTTCCAAGCCAACCCTGCGGCCTTAGATGCTTGACTCCTGCTTGGTTTGCACCTTAGCCTTCTTGGAAAAGAGCTAGGAGAGATTCACAACTTGAAGATTTCTAGTGAGAGAAATAATTCTAGAGAGCGAAGCTCTTGGAGAATGCTTGCTTTGTATTCACTTGGATGGTTTGGGCAAATGAGGCCCTCCCCTTTATATAGGCTATAAGGAACATTCTAGAGATACAAGAATGTAGAGGATTCTAGATTCTTCCCTCATCTTCTCAAATATCCTATTCTAGAATATATAAGAATAATGTACAAGCTTCTAGAATTATGTACAAGGTTCTACTAATCTCTGGAGTGATCTAGAGAATTCTAGATTATTCTATTTAGCTTTAAATTTTATAGCCATTCTCTAGTACTTTTGGCAGGATGTGACATTCTCTCCCACCTAGGCCGGCGATGTCCTCGTCGCGCTTTCCTCGCGAAATCTTTGTATTTGTTCTTGGAACTGCCACAAAGCATCCATCGGTGCCCAACTAGCCTCGCTTTTTGGTAGTCCTTTCCACTTGACCAAGTACTCCATGCAAGGAGGAACTTCTCGTCGCCGAATGACTCGATCAGCCACCATGTATTATGCTTCCTTGTCGTAGGAGGTTACTAGTGCTTTCAGTGCTCGCGATGATTCTCCTCGGCTTGGGTCTTCCAGGTCGGCATGATAGGGTTTCAAGTTGCTTACGTGGAATACTGGATGAATTTTAAGCCTTGGAGTAGTTGCACTTAGTAGGAAACCTTTCCCACCTTCTTTACGACCGGGAATGATCCTTCATATTTCCACACCAACTCCTTATGCACCTTTTGTAGAGACTTGAACTGTTGAGGTAATAGCTTGACTAGCACCAAGTCTCCAACTTGAAATTCCACCTTTCGTCTCTTCTTGTTAGCCCACTTTTTCATTTTCTTGGAGGCCTTGTCCAAGTATGTCCGTGCCACATTAGCCTATTTATGCCATCCTTTAGCCATCTTGATGCAACAGGACTTTTTCTTGTATAGCCCGTCATCACCGTGTGAGGTGTCAATGGTTGTTGATCAGTGGCTAACTCTGAAGGGACTGTGGTTTATAGACTTGCTCTGCTGCAAGTTGTAGGAGAATTGGATCACATCCAATAACTTTACCCAATCTTACTGGTTGGCACTTACAAAGTGCCTCAAGTAGAGTTCCAACAAGGCACTCACCCTCTCAGTTTGCCCATTTGTTTGGGGGTGAAAGCTTGGGAAAAGTGTAGATCCGACCCCAATACTTTGAATAGCTCAGTCCAAAACTGTCCAGTGAAGCGAGGGTCGCGGTCACTTATCTTTGGCCTTCTTACCCCAAATGAGCAGCAGTCTCCCTTCTTGCAAAAACCACTTGTGTGACACGCTATGGCTCTTATGAGTTCTTTTAGTGATGCCCTTCGGTCTAACCAACGCACCCGCCACTTTCTGTACTTTGATGAACAAGATATTCCACCCCTACTTGGTTCGGTTCATGGTGGTTGGATGACATTGTGGTTTATAGCACCACTCTGGAGGAGGATGTTGAACACTTGCGGACCATATTCACGACCCTAAAGGAAAATGAACTCTATGTTAAGAGGGAAAAATGCTCATTTGCGAGGGATGAAGTTTCCTTCCTTGGTCACATAATCAAGGGAGGCAAGCTTAGCATGGAGGAAGGCAAAGTGAAGGCAATCAATGAGTGGGGACCACCCAATAAGACGGAGCTACGGTCGTTTCTTGGGCTAGTCAACTACTATTGGTTGTTTATCAAGGGCTATTCGGCGAAAACAGCCTCTCTTACTGACATGCTTAAGAAAAGCAAACCATGGGAATGGACAGAGAAATGCCAAGATGCTTTTGACAAGCTATAGGAGGCAATAACGGAGGAACCGGTCTTGGCTCTACTAGATTGTGCCAAGCTATACGAGGTACACATTGACGCATCAGATTTTGCCATTGGAGGTGTCTTGATGCAGGATGGACATCGTATTGCCTACGAAAGTCGAAAGCTCAACAATACGGAGTGGCGTTTTACGGTCCAAGAAAAGGAGATGATAGCCATTATACATTGTCTAAGGACTTGGTGGCACTACCTACTTGGTTCTAGGTTTGTGGTAAAGACTGACAATGTAGCCACAAGCTATTTCCAAACTCAAAAGAAGCTGAGTCCAAAGCAGGCACGGTGGCAAGACTTCTTGGCCAACCTTGACTACATCATGGAGTACAAGCCTGGCAAAGCAAACCTTGTGGCGGATTCAGTAAGTCGAAAGGCTGAATTGGCTGCTATTGTGAAGCTTCAAGGGAAGTTGCTGGGGCAAATCAAAGAAGGCATGGCCAAAGAAGGAAAGACAAAGCGGTTTGGGAGGAAGATGGTACACAAAGCGGAAGCGGATCTATGTTCCAAAGTGGGGTAACTTGTGAAGGAACCTAATTAAGGAATGCCATGACACAAAGTGGGCGGTCCTAGACAAAAACGTACGCGAGCTTTGCTAGAGACAACCTACTATTGGCCAAGGATGAGGAATGAAGTGGAGGCATATATGAAGACCTGTCTAGTGTGCTAGCAAGACAAGATAGAGCAACAAGTGCCGGGAGGGTTGTTGGACCCATTGCTTGTTCGGAGAAGTTGTGGGAAAGCGTCACCATGGACTTCATCTCAGCGTTGTCTAAGTCGGATGGGTGTGGCTCTATCATGGTGGTGGTCGACAGATTTTCTGAGTATGCCACATTTATAGCGGCCCCAACAAATTGCACAACGGAGGAAGCGGCTCGGTTGTTCATGAAGAATGTGGTGAAGTATTGGGGAATGCCTAAAACTATCGTGAGTGACTGCGACCCTCGCTTCACTGGACGGTTTTGGACCGAGCTATTCAAAGTATTGGGGTTGATTTACACTTTTCCACAAGCTTTCACCCTTAAACGGATGGGCAAACTGAGAGTGTCATGACCCGAACCCGCCCCTAGAGGTTAGGATCATAACCGGCCAGTATTCATGAGATTACCTACGGCCTTAGACAGAAATCAGTCATATTTAACAATAATAGGGGGCCAGAAGCGGAAGCATAATTAAAAATTTTGTCCAATGAGCTGTGCATATATGATACTACAAAAACTTTACACATTACATTAATAACTCACACCATTCAGGCATTAAAGACATACATATATCCAAGATCATTAAAAAAGAGTCATATACAGACTTGGTCCTACGGGACTTCAAAAGTAAACAAAAGAAAATTTATAAGCAATGCCTTGCACATGAGGCGCCCATAATAGACTTCACGGTATCTGGTATCCTTAATGGGTTCACTAGGGTTGAGGCTAGGCATCCTGCTGCTCACCTACATATAAATAAAGAGTGAGCTAACGCCCAGTGAATAATATCGGAGTAAAGAGGTTAATGAATGAGATTCGCATATACACAAATCATACTTGTACTTAATACATGTGAAGCATAATTTTCATTCATAATGGACTTCTATGTTACACGGACTCTTTGGAATTTCGAAGGTACCCGTGTCGACACGACATGACACGGGTACGGGTGCGGGATAAGGCCGAGATACGACTCCTTAGAAACGGATACGGTAGAAGAATCAAAAGAGGAGAGAGCAAGGAGAGAACCTGGCCTTCGACTTCAATTTGACTTGGTTGCAGAGCATCGATCGATCTGTGAAGTTGATCGATCTGCGAAGTCGATCTACTGTGCTCCTTCGTCTTCCCCTTTGATCTCGATCTCAATCGTCTCTTCGTCACTCTCTCTCTCTCTCTTTTCTTTTTTGATCAGTCTCTCTCTGACTCTTCTTTTTAATATAATTTGAATTATATATAATATAAACCATATTAATATAATATTATTCATATTATATAATATTATTTATTCAAAAAAATGTTATATAATATAATATATCATAAATAACATAATTTTATGTCTAAAATTAAAACAATTTATTTTGTCATATATAATATAATTTATTTTATGTCTAAAATAATGTTTATAATTTTTATTTATTATTTATTTATTATTTTTTTAATAAAATTTGTTATTCCTTAAACTTTTTAAACTCATCTTCATATAATAAATATATTTAAAAATAACTATTTAACGTATCCCCGTACCCGTATCCTAATTTGGATCCATATCCACGTATTCTTAATTTTTAATTTTAAAGTGTCCGACCCTTAGATACACACCCGTACCCGATACCCGTACCCGATACCCGCACCCGAGTCCGTGTAACGTAGACGGACTTAACCAAATCATAGCGGAATGACCTCGGGTCCAATCCATTACACTCAGAATGTATTGAAAGGACAAAACGACTTTGAGTCCAATATACAAAACGACATTTGGTCAAATACATTCATATTCAAAACGGCCTTCGGTTCAATACATTCATAATCGAAATGACCTCTGATTCAAAGCATTCATTTATAATCGAAACGACCTTCGGTCCAACATATTCATATGCGCATTAATGTTTATAATCATGTTCACATTCGTATTCACATACAAAACGCTCTTCGGTCCAATTCATATATAAGATGACCTTAGGTCTATCTTGTTAAACATTCCAAACGGTCTTAGGCCCATCCAGTGTCCTTATCAAATATACTAAACGGCCTTAGGCCCATTTCATATTTGTACAAAATGACCTTTGGTCCAATCTTATAATTTCGTGCTTATCAATCACGTTTCAAGTCTTTTACGAATCAGACAGGTAGAATACTCATTCATAATGCAAATTCATGAATTCGGAAAACTTACCACATAGGTAGTAGTTAGAAAATAACATACATGAAAATATATTTACTAAGATATTACTCATTGTGTTTAGATGGTTGATTCGTCCTCGCGATTGACCCTACACAATTCATAGCACATACGGAAATCGGGTCACAATACAATTATTAGCTTAGTTTACAAAATCAAAGCCCAAACTTGGGGAATTCACCATGCATGTCCCAAATCATTTCAAATTCTTTTTCATAACTTCAAAACTCATGCAATCAAGTTCCATAACTTCATGAATTATGCATGCATGTGCAATGTAGTCTCTAATTTTATCTCAAATGGTATAAATGATACTCATATGCATGAGACTCACCAAAATTATGCATGCATGTGTGGTTCAATACGAAATTCTTCATGTTAAGTTCATATCTTGAATTCTCACAATATATGATTTCAATTTACAATTTGAGGTTCAATTACTCACCTAGAGCCTTTAACTCTTCCAAATTAGCTAAAACTTGAGTGAATCTTCCTAATCTCCAAGCTTTGAGTTCAATCTCTCAAGCTTTCCCCTTCTCTCCCTTGATTTCTCTCTCTCTCTATAGTGTATAATCTCAGCCAAGACTTGAAGATGAGCTCAAATATATGAGCTCAAACATTAATTAGTCCTATATATAGTGGGTGGTTAGCTTAGACTAATCAATCTTGATTAAGGTTAAGCAATTACACTCATTTTAATCACTTTAATCTAATTATTTTAATCCGAATCAATTTTTAATTAAATTTCACCATATGCTCTAAAAATTATGCTAATCACAATGATACAGTCAATTTCGGTTTCTGTCGCCTCTATGGCCCTCTATTTCAGTTTATTATAGAATACCGAAAATATTTTCCTACGATGAACAAATATGAATTCAAAAGTGAATATAATCACATGCTTAGCATCCAAAATTATATTAAGCACATAATCACAAGTGTAATTAAAGATTAACGGGATAACATAGAATGGGGTCATCACAGAGAGGGTGAGTGCCTTGTTGGAACTCTACATGAGGCACTTTGTAAGTGCCAACGAACAAGATTGGGTAAAGTTATTGGATGTGGTCCAATTCTCCTACAACTTGCAGCGGAGCGAGTCTATAAACCACTGTCCCTTCGGGTTAGCCACTGGTTAACAACCATTGACACCTCACACGATGATGACGGGCTATACAGGAAAAAGGCCTACTGCATTCAAGATGGCTAAAGGTTGGCATGAATAGGCTGATGTGGCATGGACATACTTGGACAAGGCCTCCAAGAAAACGAAGAAGTGGACTGACAAGAAGAGACGAAAGGTGGAATTTCAAGTTGGGGACTTGGTGCTAGTCAAGCTATTGCCTCAACAGTTCAAGTCTCTACGGAAGGTGCATAAGGGGTTGGTGAGGAAATATGAAATACCATTCCCGATCGCAAAGAAGGTGGGAGAGGTTTCCTACCAAGTGCATCTACCTTTAAGGCTTAAAATTCATCCAGTCTTCCACGTGAGCAACTTGAAACCTTATCATGCCAACCTGGAAGACCCAAGCCGAGGAGAATAATCGTGAGCACCGATAGCACTAGTAACCTCCTATGACAAGGAGGCAAAATACATGGTGGCTGATCGAGTCATTCGGCCACGAGAAGTTCCTCCTTGCACGGAGTACATGGTCAAGTGGAAAGGATCACCAGAAAGCGAGGCTAGTTGGGAACCGGTGGATGCTTTGTGGCAGTTCCAAGAACAAATACAAAGATTTCGCGAGGAAGGCGCGACGAGGATGTCGCCGGCCTAGGTGGGGTAGAATGTCACATCCTGCCAAAAGTCCCAGAGAATGGCTATAATTTTGAGGCTAAATAGAATAAACTAGAATTCTCTAGAATACTCCAGAGATTGGTAGAACCTTGTATATAATTCTAGAAGCTTATATATTATTTTTGTATATTTTAGAATAGGATATTTGAGAAGATGAGGAAAGAATCTAGAATTCTCTCCATCCTTGTATCTCTAGAATGTTCCTTATAGCCTATATAAAGGGGAGGGCCTCATTTGCCCAAACCATCCAAGTGAATACAAAGCAAGCATTATCCAAAAGCTTCTCTCTCTAGAATTGTTTCTCTCTCTAGAAATCTTCATGTGTGTGAATCTCTTCTAGCACTCTTCCAAGAAGGCTTAGGTGCAAACCAGGCGGGTGTCAAGCATTTAAGGCCGCACGGTTGGCTTGGAAAAACTAAAAGTGATGTTTGCGCGGGGCTGGGTTCTCATGGGTAAGGGAACGGACAAGCATGAAGGCAAGTAGGGTAATGTCCCCTGATGAGAGCTTTAGGGATTGGCGGTGGTAGCATGACATGTACCGATTCATTGGTAATGCGAGTTCTATATCAAGCACCTTGCAAGCACATCAGTTTGTGAGCGGCAAGGCAAGCAAGGTAGATTCCTATCGCATCACCTGTGTTGGTGTTTGCACATACATCACAGGGGTATGTAGTACCACTCGTGAAGCCGGTTTATCAGGAGGATGACAAGCGCCTAGTTTGTGACATTGTGTTTCCTTAGCTTGGTAAATGCCTTCTTGAGATGCTCCACATGCTCCTCTAAAGTAGAGCTATAGATCACAATATTATACTGGTATCCCACCACAAATTAGTCCAAGTATTCTTGGAAGACTTCATTCATCGTAGTGCAAAAAGTTGTTGGTACATTAGTCAGGCCAAAAGGCATGACAAGAAACTCATAGGAGCCATACCAAGTAACACAAGTGGTTTTTGGCTCATCTCCCTCAGCAATCCTCACTTGATATTACCCCGGCCGGAGATCTAGCTTGGTGAAGTATTTCGCCTTGCTTAGTTGATCAAATGAAGGTAGATTTGACAACTTTTCAAGATGAGATTGATGATTATTGGGCAAAGTTGCCGAGGATGTCGACCATTCAAGTGGGGGAGACTGTCACACTTTGACTATGCGGAAGCCTTGCCAAGAGGATGCAAGTGTGTGGCACTAGTTTTGTCACGCCCCAAGTTTTAATTACACGAAAACATTACCAAAGCCTGTAATTTAGGTCCTTTTTTTTATTTTTATTTTTATTTTTTACAAATATCTATTACCCTTGAGTAATAGAAATACAATAATACATATTCTCTCTCTCTTTCTCTCAATGAACATTATAATGACAACAATATATGCCAATCTCCTACTGAGAAGCTACAAATAAATAAATACAAATATCAATATACAACAATTACTTCCTTCACATCCACAACGTAATTACACAAACAGACTCATGGACTTCGTAACTCTTCAACCATGAATCCAAATTTTCTTCCTGTAAAAAATAAAACAAGGGGTGAGCACTAATGCCCAATAGGAATCTCATAGTTCTCAATCAATAACTAACCCATAGATAGAAATGATCATGCATGCAGGGTGATACCATATAGTAGGATGACATTTTGTAATTTCAAAATATCATAAGTAAAGTGCATTTTTCTCGAAAACTTTTTAAACGCTTTTAAGAAAAAAAAACCTTCAGCCATTAAAATTTATCCCTTAACCTTAGAAAACCATAGATCCTTGTAAAACAAACATATTTGAGAAACATCATTTAAAAATTATTAACCAATTCCCAAAATGTTTTTCATTTAATTTCCATTTTTAATATTCCTCTATTTCTTTCATTCTTCCTTTCTACTCATTATATTTATTTAGAACTCCATAACTTCAAGTTCAAGTTTCTTAATTTATTTACAGAACAACACTCATAATTTACCTTTATTGCCACAACTAATTTATTAAGTTCACTATCACCATTCCATAATCCCTTACCCATTTTTGGGTTCCATTCTTTACAAATAATGCCTATGTACATTTCCTCTTTAAACCAAATTACACATCAATTTGCAATTTCACATATTCATCACAAGTCACAAATAACATCACCAACTCAACACACTTGTCAACGCACATTTCAACACAATTCACCTTTTGTCGACTTACTACGGCGGGATAGTGCGCACCGAATCCATAACACTTTCTACCTTTCGCCGGCTACTATACGGCGGAAAGTGAACTCCCAAAAACCATTTTCTCAAAAGCCATTTTCTTCCAGAAACCATATTTCTCCATAAATCATTATTCAACTTTTTAAAACCATCCCCCCACATTTGCTGGCTACTATACAACGGGATGTGGGCACCCAAAACATTTTCGAAAACCATCCTTTTTTCCACTTTTGCTGGCTATTATACGGCAGGACTGTGTGGACACCCAAAAATCATTTTTTCACTTTTGCCGGTTACAATACGGCAGGACTGTGTGGACACCCAAAAACACTTTTCCCACATTCATCCAGCGATAAGCCTAGATAGGGCAATTGGGCACCTTGAATTCACAACCACCCCCACATTTGCCGGCTACTATACGGCGGGACGTGGGCCCCCAAAAACCTTTTTCAACTCCCCGCGCGGGTACCAACACCACCATCCAACACAACTCAACTCAAACTCAACACAACTCAACTCAAACTCAACACTACCCAACACAACTTAACTCAAACTCAACACTACCCAACACAACACAACTCAACATGATTCAATACAATTCAACATAGTTCAACACAATTTAACAAAGTTCAACTCAATTCAATATAATTCAACATTATTCAACACAATTTAACATAATCAACACAATTCAACATGATTCAATTCAACATCATTAAATGTAATTCAACATAATTCAAGATGAACTCTTAAATCTCCATTTCATCATTTCATTCCAAGGCTCATGTCATCCATATTGTTAACAAATCTTTTTCCCAAATTTCATTTCATATTATAGTATGATTTACAATATCCATAATAAAGGTTCATTCGCTAATTTTTAACATAATTTTCAAACACTTCCAAAATTCAATTAAACTTGTGTATGTATAATTGCAAAAATATATGTATTATTGATTGATATGTTTATTGATATATATTACAAATGGTGAGTTATTGATTGATATGTTTATTGATATATATTACAAATGGTGAGTGGCTCATTATATAGGAGAGGGTGAGTGTAGTAGGTGAGGAGTAGGTGAGGAGTAGGTGGTGGTAGGTGATGGTAAATTGGTGGTAGGTGATGGTAAATTCTAACAATAATTCAACCTCTCAATTTCATGATTCTACTTTCAATTTAGGCACAATCATCAATTATTATCATGAATCAACTTAGGGTTTTCAAGAAAAATCAGGACTTTGAAGAAAAATTAAAACTTCTCACACCATTACTTTTTATTCCAAATTTCCTATTGATTATACACCTAAGATTCATAATCCATAACCTTAACCCAACAATTGAACCCCAACACTTCAAACCCTAAACCTCCAAATTCCATGATATAACACTATATGCTCAAAAATATAGATTTTGTATTTATATAATCAAAATACCACAAATCTATCTATTAATGCAAGTATTGAAGAAGAACTAGGACCCCTACCTCAAGGATCAAGCAAGAAATCAAGGCTCCAAGAAGAATCCTTCGCAAATCCAAAATCCAATCGGTTGAAAATGTTGAGCTTCATGTATTCTTCATTTTTTGGTAAGAAATCTTGGCCAAATCTTTAGGGAATGGAAGGTATTTGGGTCAAGATCGAGGGTTTTCGGACCTAGGGTGAGAGGAAGGAAGAAGGAAAAGAAATATGCAAAGAATGATTTAGAAATTCGCTTTTTAAGTCGCTGAATTCGTGCTGTCTGCTCTAGCGTCGCTTTTCCCACTCGAGCGTACCTACTTCCAGCACAAATACTAAAACTTCAAACGGGCATGACTCTCTCATCCGGACTCCGTTTTAGGTCGTTCTTGTGTCCAAATTGAAGCCCCGAAAACAAGCTTTCCAATGGTTCTAGCCTCACACCCAAATTCAAAGTGTAGAAAAAGAAAAGGACAAAAGAGTGATGGCTTCTTGTAGGAAAATTATCCGAATTAAAGTTTTTGATCCAATCATACTTTACCATCATGTTACCACTTCGATCAATGTTCCAAAATAAAACTAAGAGGCTCCAAAGATAATAATAAAAGGTCAAAAACAATCCCACTAGTCTCAGAAATTCAAACTCAACTAGGAAGACCGCTTGAGCGCCCAATCTTGCGCTCGAGCGCGCAGACCAACAAAGCCGTTCGCTCGAGCGACCACTTCTACGCTCGAGCGGAAATTCACAACTCTCAGAATCTCGGACAGACTGCAAAAATACTGGGAGCCTCACAAGTCCGCTCGAGCGTCAACTCCTCCGTTCAAGCGGAGGGGAAAATTCTGGATCGTTACAAGTTTGCTCTCCTTACTAGCCCGCCAATATAGCCCGAGTGGTTTGCCAAGACAAGCAAACACAACATCAATTAGTTGATGAGCCACAAAGTTGGAGACAAGTCACAATATAGCGAGCAATATGCTAAAATTAAAGCAAACAACAATAGATAAGCTTTGCACAATATAAAGGTGAAATGAACTCTTTCATTATGCAAAAGTAGGCGTTACATATGTTGAACAATGCACAAAAGCGCTACAAAAGATTCTTACCAATTGCCAAGTTGGGGTACATTAAAGGCACAAGTGATCTGGTTCAACACTTGGGTAACCCCTCCTTAATATAACTTTGAAAACCTTTTTCAAGCTTACAAGAGGAAACATTTTCTATGTTTGAGGAGTCCTAATGAATTTCTAAAAATTCTACAAAAAGAGAAAAACTAAGGTATTTACATAAAAATTTACAAGGCTAAAGGACTTCATTTGGTCCCTCGAAAGTTGGCCTGAAGCTGCTGCTCCACGGGCAAGGCTGTGGCCTGTTGTGGCTGGGGCTGTGGCCGAAGCGCTGGCCTGGGATGCGGATTGTGCGGCCTGGTTTGCGGCTGGGGCTGCGGCCTGACTTGGGCTGTCGCATGGCATGCTTTGGGCTGTCTTGGAGCATGCCTTGGGCCTTTGCTTGTACTTGCACAAATAACTTAGGCATATCTTGGGTTCTCAAAAGGGCACAAATATGTGTGACATCAAGGTGTTTGACCCTTGGACGGGCGCACCTTGACACCCTACCATACTTGTCTCTTTCTTTTTAAAGGTTTTTCCATATTGATGTATCCGAATCGTATCATGCCGGTATCCATGCTTCATATATTTAATTAAATAGAGAAATGGAAAAAAGAAGAAAAACACAATCTACAATATATATATATATATATAATAAATCATAGTTGGAGATGGTTTTTGTTTGTTGCTTTGACTAGCTAGTTTTTCTTTCTAAATTACTGCAATATTTGAATGCCTGTTTTCCTATTTGTTTTTTTTAGTCTATTTTAATTTAGTAGGACTTATTTTTATTCATTTGGACCATGTACAATTGGTAGTCAGGCAACAAATATTAAATCTACAATAAAATAACTCATATCATACAAAATAATGCTTAAAAATTGGATTGGGTATGATTGGATCCAGATTAGGATTCCATGATCCTATAAGATCCATCCAACTCTCAAGATTGAATGATCCTACTTGTAGGGGATTTTCTACACTATCCAGATTAAATTTCTTTTTTCAAACAGATATTCTTTCTCTACACAATTGGGATTCTTATCCATAGCCACTTGGCTGCCCACCTCCCTTGACACTCCATCCACCACCTACGTCACTTCTTCCCCATGGTCCTAAATTGCATCAATATTATAGCAGAATTGCATGTAGGATCATGTAGTGTCGTATATAATCCCAAGTAGAATTGTTGGGATGGTTATTTTTCACAAAATTTTTAATATGCATAATCATTATTGGTATTTTTTCCGGAAAGTAAAATCTTACTACCCTCGATCCAATCCTACGATCTGATCCACTAGACCGTCTCATCAATCCTACACAGGATTCCTGTTTTAGCAACTATACTGCTAACCCCAATCATCTTCCCTGCCATCATCTATTGCATGCCCCACCTCTCCCTTGACCTCCGCCATCACATAGCTTTTGGCGAGTAATATATGCATCTTTGAATGGAATATTGTGAGCAACATCTTTTTGAATGAAATACGGTGATGATTAAGTGGCTTTGTTTGATATTATGGGATCTAGCAACATCTTCGAATGGAATATTGCTAGTAACATCTTTGCAAATATTATTATAATTATTATTTTTTTGTAGAATGTTCAAAATATTAGTTAGCAGTGCAAGAAATTATTAAATTATATTAGACAGTTGTCTTCATTTTGCTCAATGAGAAAAGCTAGAATCTTTCCGGGGAGTCATGGGAGTAATGTAAGAATTTTTCCCTTAGTCTTATGTTCGATGACGTAGGTACTTCAGGCCTAACTCAACTATTGGGCTGGATCCACGATCTTTTTTCCTTTCTTGTTTAGTATGTAACCATGGTTATATTTCATATGACTTTGTGTAGGTGTGTTCTTTATGTATTTAGTCTTGAGCATTTGTGGTTCGGTAGGCATTTTGAACTCATACAAGGTGCAAAAATGCACCATAAAATACATAATGCTAGTGACAATTATGTGGTATGATTATCTTAAGAAGCTGAACTTTGCAGGGCTTGAATGAGTTCAGGTTTGGTAACTCTGCATACTAGATTTGGATTCAAGATTTTCCTTTGTTCATGCTCTTTGAGCCTCTTCAAATTTCCATGGCCTACTTAATTAATTAATGTATTTACTAATAACATTGTTTGTCTTATCTATTCCAATGGAAGGATGCTGAAGGTACAAAGGCAATGTGTGTTGAGTTGGTTGCTAATCGCTTCCTACGCAAGGTAATTACTTTTCCACTAATCATTTTGTAAACATATTGTTAATATCTTCTCGAATAACTCCCCAAGACCCTTCCCAATTCAAAATAGAAGACTTACAGTTCTAACTAATTGGGTCTGCAAGGTAAATCTTTTATTCCCATTTGACCATACCATCTATAAAACCCCATAGAAAACTCTAGGGTAGTGTTTGGTTTAGTTTTAGAATTGTGATTCTAATAAAAAAATTTCGAAACTCTTTTTAAAACTTATAACCAAATACACAATTTAAAACTCAATTTAAAAATTATTTTCAAAATTCATGACTAAACACACAATTCAAAACTCATTTCAAAACTTTTTTCAAAACTCATAACCAAACTCTTTTTAAAACACTATTTTAAAAAAATAAAATTCAAAAAAATATTTTTTTTATTTTGTTTTTAAAATTATTTTTAAAATCATGATTTGAGTGTGGAATTGTGTTTTGAGTTATGAGTTTGGAGTTGAGTTTTGAAAAAATAAAATTTGTTTGATTATGAGTTTTGAAAAGAGTTTTGAGTTGTATTTTTTTAATGTGTACTATATTTCATACAATTGTGTGATGTATTTTTTTAAAATATTTAAAATATTTTATTTTTTTTATTTTAAATATTTTACTTTATTTTATAAATATCTTTAAAAAAATTTAATTTTTTTTTCTTACATTTTTTTAAAAATATTTGTTTATTGTTTTAAATTTTAAAAAAATTTTAGATTGCTATATATATCTAAATCATAATAAATTATTTGGCCAATACTTAAAAAAATAAGAAAATTTATTTTTCGAAAAAATAAAAAAATATTTTGAAAAAAAATATAAAATAAAAAATAATTTTAAAGAACAAAATAAAAAATATTTTTTTTAATTTTTTTTGGTAGAATTTTGAAAAGAGTTTTTGAATTGAGTTTTGAGGTATGTGTTTGGTTATGATTTGAGTGTGAAGTTGTGTTTTTAGTTTAAAATAGTAAACCAATAAAATATTTAAAATTATTTAAAATAATAAAATAAAATTTTCTTAAACATTTTTAAATATTTAAAAACAATAAATCCAAAAAATTTTAGAATACAACTCATAACTCAAAATACAACTCAAAACTTTTTTCAAAATTCAAAACTCTTTTTAAAATTCATAACCAAATAATTTTCTCTTTTCAAAACTCAACTCACAATTTCACACTTAAATCACAACTCCATACTCAAATCATGATTCTAAAATTAAACTAAGTAGATAATTTTGCCTCTTTTGCTGTTACATGTTAGAATTGTGTTATATAGAAGCTGTGTTTGGATCATGGATTTGGATAGAAATTTGAAATATAAAAGAAAACTGTGAGAAAAATGTGAATGAAATATGAGTTAATTTTTTTTTTTTTCCATTTGTCTCCTCTCTTTCTTTCCCTTTTCAAATTTGTACCGAAATCCATGATTCAAATATACCAGAAGAACTAATGAAATGGGCCACAGCTGGCCTAATGACCTTGGAGATCTTGACTCATGTTGTTTCCAGGCATCTGCCAAGATGGACCTTTCCTATTCTTCATTGAATTAGTGGAGGTCCTTATGAATATAAATGTTTGAAGATTGAACTTGAAAATAAAAAAGAAAAGAAGTTTACTAGATTGATTAGTCTGAAGGGCTGGTCATAGAATAAATATAATCCTCGATGACTGTGATTGGTAGATGGTTCGAGTTATTGTGGCAACGGCAGTAAGGGAAGCAGCTGCTGGTGCGGAAGAAGATGCATTGCTGAAGTTAATGGGGGCAACATGTAGACGTGCAACTGCTCCACCAGCGCCACCTGATGGCCTTTGCCTTGTTGACGTTGGGTATACAGAATTTGACTCCAAAATTTGCCAAATATCTTGAGGTAAACATATCATCACTACCATAATAAAACTTATTGGCTATTTTAGCATTGATTAACTGTATGCATGATGCAGGGAGAGAAGTTCATAACCAGCATGCTTCAATCTATCCCATCAGATATGTTGAGTAGAAGATGTTCCTAATCTGTTGGCAATAAATATCACATGTAGTATATTTAATTTTTGTACTATATAAGTTAATTACAATAGTCATTTTATTTTCATTCATTGTTTCCCATTAGCCAAAGCATTTTCATATGAATTCAGCATTGTCCAGTAGTGTATTAGAAGAATCATTTGAGAAGCTTCACCAAACAGAGGTAGTCAATGCAAGTTTTACCAGCAAAAGCTAACACATCGCTGTTGTTTTGTCTAAAAAGAGACTACTTAGAAATTTGGATTTGCTTGGGCTTATTTGGTTAAACTGCATCATCTTTGTGTGTTTGTACTATAAACTAAATTCTTTTGAATTTGAACCGACAACCTTTTATACCAAATCTGAATTTATCTCAAATGTGAATCTTGTGACATATTTAAGGCAGCCGTTATATTCTTTACACTATTAGGAACGTTCCTATACATTCACCAACTTTTTCTTGTGTCTGGGGTGAATCAATTCTTGTTGTATACTATTTAGAGCATCTTTAATGGTTTTGCCATTTTGATAATGTCAGTCAAACCTGTATTTTGGCATGTTACAATACCAAAAAAATTATAATTTAGTGATTGTGTTCTAATGGTGCAAATGTATGTTATTATTTTATTTTTTCCAGATACAGTGCCTAATGAAAATATTATTTGTTGGTTACATCATAAGAAAGATAGGGAGATGAGTTTTGTTATAATTTATAAGGTGATATGTAGACCATTTGGAGTGTTTCTTTTTTTGTTTGAGTTCCTATGAAATTTTAGCAATGACAAGTGATACCTCTATTCTCCTATACTATAAAACAGAGTTCGTATAAGCTACAGTGATTGTGGCCCTCATTTTACTTACCATTTTTGCCCCGTTTTTATATTCAGATGAAACTTTGTTTCAGTTAGACTTTTGAATTAGCTCGTAAATTCACACATATTTCTGATTTCAGCCAGGTGTCTCCCTTCCCATATTTCTGTCATTTTTTGTCGTTTTCGTTTTTCTACGCATATTTTTCTCTTGTTGTTCTCTCATCTCATCCATGATTATGGTGGTTGAGTTCACATGCTCCTTAGGCTCTCTTGGACCGTCGACTACCCGTATACTTTGCTTTTGTCTAGAACTGGTTGTTTAAGCGTTAAGAAGATAGAAAAAGGGTTTGTACTTTTATTTTATTTCTTCCCCTGTTTGTTAAAGCTTTATTGAAGTATTGTTGTTTTTCGAAGTTGATTGTAACAGCTTCATAGTGTTTTTCAGTTTCTTCAGAGAAGAACGATTTTCTTCTTTGATTCTTTACTCGTTTTGTGTGTGTGTGTGTGTGTGTGTCGTTTGTGCCCTTTTTTCCTATTTGTTGGTGTTATCTCGAAGCTATTTTGCAGATGCATTTGTATTTATGTACTATGGATGAATCTCTCTTTTGGGGCTTTTAAGTGGAGGGTTTTCCTGATCTGTTTTTGTTTTCATTTCGTTTTAATTTTGTATTTTTTGTATTTTTTATATTTCTATGTTGTTTGTTTTGGCTTTTGTTATGGTATCTTGTGTTTTCCATTTTTGTTATTATTTTTTTAAAAAACTAGTGGTTGGACACATGCGGTACATGGGGCACATGATTTTTTATCTACTGTTAGTATTGTAATTATGCATCTCTTAAATTGGTATATGATATGTATACAAAGTATGGAGACTTGTATGAGTAAATTGATCTGTATGAAAAAATATAACTAAGTAAGAAATGAATACATATTCGGCTGAAGAATTTAAATGATAAATGAAAAATGTTAAAATTATAAACATTAATTTGTAGTTAGATTGTTGAGATCACAATCTTATCTTAAATAATAAACAATAAACAGATCTTTTAAATATATAGTATTACTTAAAAAATTATCTATCAACTTCTTACTTCAATTTTTCATAATTCACACAGTAATGTAATTGAAGGTATGCAATTAATTGTATAATTTTGTTTAATAGTTCATCTCATAATACAAATTTATTGAACCCATTATTGCATATTATTTGATACTATTGGTGTAAGAATATATTAATATCAATATGTAATATATTTTTATATATTAAGAGTTGTTGAGTCTTGTTTCCTATACTAGAAATATTTTGCATAATGAAAAATATAGCATTAGTCATTAGTATACAATTGCCATGAAAATATATATATATATATATATAAAGTACAGTTATTGTCGTGATGAAAGTGTTTTGCAAAGTCGTCGTTTGTTATTGAAAGCATTTGTTGTGAATACTTATTTGTATCGCATGTATGTATATATGTATTGAACATAAGTTGATAGGAGAATAATATACAATTCTGCAGTTTTTTCCTAGCAAGTATAATTATATTGCTAAAGCGATACATGTTAGAAAATTAAAGTATCTGATGATAATATAGCATTACAGTTGATAATGTATGAATATAGTTACATATATAAATTTACATTTATTTATTTATATATATTTATATATGTAGACATTGACATATATAAGATATCACAAAAGTAATATGTGAAATCTTTTGTAACAATATAATGCAGGCAATAATGAGAAATTAATTATTCATAATTAAGTAGTTAGTCATAATGTAAATTTTTAGTGTTATATTTTTGTGTGCATGCATCATTTTTTAATTAGATTATTAAATTCACATAAAAATTAAAAGGAATTTGTAAATAATTTGTGTAAAATTAGAAATTAGTGAAGAAAGATTTTTAAAAAAGAGGAGTTCATAGTGCTTGGTTTAGTTTGTTTTTTCAAATTTTTGTTTTGAATTTTTTGATTTTCATGTTTTCTGTCTTTGACACTTTTTTTAATAACCTTTTTATTTTCTTTTAGATTCACTTAATTTAATACTTTCTTATTTTTTTATTTTACTTTTAAATTTTGATTCACTTAATCTAAATACACTTAGAAAATAATTTGTTTTGTATTCTTTTTGAATTTTAATAATAATAATAATAATAATAATAATACATGTTTGAATTTATAATTGTTTTTACCAATATTTTACTTTTTAATTCTATTTAGATTATTAGATATTAGATTTCATGTAAAAATATAATTAAAATATAAAATATGAAAAAATTTCAGTATCTTTAATCACCAAAATTGAGAAAATATGAAAAATAAAAAACTGAAGAACATATTTAAAAAATAAAATCAACGAAAGTGGTTCTTGTTTAAAATTTTAACTTCATACATTGGTTATTAAAGTATCATGTAAAATATTACAGTTTATAAAATATAATTTAAACAAAAGAAATTGTATGAAGATAACCGGCGAATTTTTGAAATGCAGCACAAATTTTTTTTTTTTTAAAACGCATAATGTTTCTTCTGTCTAGATTCAAATGAATGCATGCAACTTTAAGATTCAACCAAAATAATTCACAGTGATTTGATCCATGATGAAAATTGTAAATATTATGTATATCACTATAGAAGTAGACACAGGAAATAAGAAAGAGTAATTGTAATTGTAATTGTTTTTTGTTCTTCAATCATCATCAATATAAAAAAATAGAGAGACAGTTTGTTTATATTTATATAGGACTCTTGGAAGCAGATATATCAATTTGAGTGTTCAACTCCAAAAATAAAAAGATAGTTGACTTATATAAGACTTTTCATGACTTTTAAAAAATAGAATAAATTTAAGAGGGTGAAATTGGGATTTAAAAAAAAAAGTAAAAAATATGACAGACTCCTTATACTTTTATAATAGTAGTAGATATATTTTTTGTTTTTATCGTCATATCTTAATTTCTATGGTTTTCATTTTTTTAAAAAAATTCTTTTATTCTTCTTGCATGCCGGTCAAAATGTTGGTTGTGATTTTGTGTTATTTTATTTTGCTTCTTTTATGGTTGTTGTCTTTCTGTCCTGAAGTTTCTATTCGTACAAATATCTCTTGTATGTTAAACCCAGGATTTTTTTCTTCTATTTTTGTTATTGTTGTATTTCTTTGTTTTTGGTTGTTGCCTCTGCATATAAATAGTAGACCTGTACATGCCTTTCTGTATCACCTTTTCTCACGATTCTTCAATATCACAAATTTTTTTATGAAATAGAGACAACAATTTAAAGAGAGTTTCTATGAGGGCAAGAAAGAAATAGAGTAAGAGGCTATAGTGGAGAAATTCCCAATTTGGGTCAAATGGAAGGAGTCATGTAATCCCACCGATGGCCACGACATTGTAAAGGTCCTCTCTTCTCTTTTTCTTGTTTTTCTTTGTTTAATTTTTTTGAGCAGACCAAATGGTTGAGCCTATCAAAACCAAGGGTGAGCTCTTATCAATGTTAATCCTTTTTATGGGGATGTATTTTTAGGGTTGTGTCACGTGGTCGGGATGTGGCCGAGGTGTCACGTGGGTGAGCTAGATTGTTGAGGTAGTTACGGTGTTGTCAAGATATGGTGCGGTAATACAGGAATCTCGAGATATTTGGATAAGGGACAAGAGTCCTAGATAAGTGATGCGCTTTATTCGGATAAGAATAAGGCTTTTGACGAGTTCATTCATATCTAACTAAGAGTCCAAGATAAGCATTGTGTTTGAATCTTGTGAAGTGAGACATTTAGACGACGAGGGCACTGCTAGCTATAAAAGTAAGACACTCCTATAAGTCTAAGGTATGCTTTTACTTGTGCACTGATTTATTGTAGGTCTAAGGTATGCTTTTACTTGTGCACTGATTTATTGAGTTGAGATCTCATGAGATTGTTGACTGGCTTGATAGTCGGAGTGTCCCCAGGTGGACGAGCCATCGTGGTATTCTTATCTTCTTGTTAGCAGATGTTTGGTTTAATCTATTCTGCTGCGTGCACTATAGCTAAGTTCCTTGTTTGGTTGTGAGGTCGAAAATTAACATACACAATTGGTGCCGCTTATGGGAACTTAGTATAGAATAGATGGCCAACGCTGGACAAGAGGTGAGAGTCGCGGATGACATACACAGTAAGGAAGGTGAGTATGTGGATCCAAATGCTGAAGGAAGAAACAATGACGAAGAAATGCAAGAAATAAATCTTGAGACAAACAATACTGCAAGGGGCCGTAATGGCTCGAGAAAAGGCAACTGAGAAGAATATTACAACGAAAGGAACTTCCAGGTATGGAAAAAAAGGTGCGTCAGAAGAGACGACGAGCTAAAGGACTTGGCGAACCAGTTGATAGACCTGTAGACCATGGTGAACTTCATGATACAGAGCATGGTGATGCAACCAGCGTTGCCTTTACCGGAAATGCTGACTCCAGCAGGAAACGCCTTCGCCCAGAAGGAAGGACTGGCTGCAATGCCAACCATCCTACAACAGAATGTCAGGCGAACAGAATCACAGCGGGAAGGGTCCCAGAGAACCTTGAGGACCAAGGGAATCCAGATCAGGGGATCTTGGCAAGTCAACGGGCAAGGCCTTTACTTTGATGATGTAATAGATGTGGAGAAATCCAAAAGGACACATCCCAACATAGGTAGTAGTGCGCTAAAGCAGTTGAAATTGACCGATAGTTAAGCTCCTGGACGGACGAAAGAAGATTTGAGAGACTACCTCCAGAGGAAAAGGCAAGGCTTCAAGGTCACATCTATCGCCCAGCCGAGGATACCATTCTCGGTGGAGTTGGATGCGTTCGAGGCACCAAAGAGATTCAGCATACTAAGATGATAAGTTAGACCCAAGCTTCCATGTTGGTTTGTATTTGAATGCGATGTCTTTGTGGAGTAGGAATGAGTAGTTGCTATGCAAGGTGTTTCTTTCAACATTTAGAGAGATAGCATCAGACTGGTTCCTCAAATTTCTGAAGAGATATATCAGGAATTGGGACGGCCTGACCGAAATGTTTGTGGCCAGATTTGTTACAAATAGATTGCAACTATTGAGGGTAGATTCTCTATTGGCTTTGAAGATTAACAATGGAAAAAAACTTAGGGCTTACACCAAGAGGTAATACGAGGTTTACAATCGAATCCCAGCTTGTAATCAGGAACTAGCAGTCGTGTCTTTCAAGAACGGCTTGTAAGATGATTGCCCGCTTTGGCAATCCCTTGCAAAGTCCCTCCCAAAGAACATGGAGGACCTCATGGCAAGGATTGAGAAGTATGCAAGGGTAAAGGAAGACAGGAAAGCAAAGAAGACGAGTACAGTGAAGCAGGAGAAGAGAAACGGCTCACTAAAGCGTAGTCGAGGAAATATCTGTGCTGACAAGCTGAAACTAGGTTTGAAGGCTATGTAGGCCGTACACGATTTTCAAGATCCCTATTTATAGGGTCTTGGAAAGGATAAGAAATTAGCCATACTTCAGTGCACCGTAGAAGACCCCAGGAGAGTACATAGGTAGGAACCCTAGGAAGAATTATGCTTACCATGATGAGAATGGGAACATAACTCAAGGGTGTCGGACTCTGAAACAACACCTGGAGGATCTGGTTAGGCAGGGACACCTGAGAGACTTGATAGACGAAGCAAAGACATGAAAGAAATAGGCGAAGCTGGCCTAGGCGTGACAACAGCAACATCACCCCCGCTATCACAGGCAGATGGACCACGGGTTATTAACATGATCCGCATTAAGGCCAATGCGAACGAGATCTGAGGAGAGACACAGAGGGTAAGGCATCTGCAGCATGTCTACTAAGTCCAACAGAAGAAGCCTCGGATGGAGGGACATCGGAGGTCGATGATCTTTTTCACAGAAGAAGACCTAGATATGGTAAAGCATCCGCACAATGATGCTCTAGTAGTGACACTAAAGATTAGAGACTTCTAGGTAAGACCTATATTTATCGATCAAGGCAGCTCTTGTGACATCATGTATGTCAGATGTTACAAGGAGTTCAGCCTTTATAGATCTGGGGCAATCCGACAGCCCCATGGTCAGATTTAATGGGACCCCGACATGGCCACTGGGAACCACGAACTTGGAGATTCAAGTAAGAACCAAGATGATAACCACAGAGTTCACCGTGATAGACACCCATTCCCTATGCAACATTATCTTGGGAAGACCCTAGTTGCACACTATGAGAGCAGTTCCCTTAACTCTGCACCAACTGCTGCAGTTCCCAACCGAGTTCGGGATTGAGGAGAAGAGAGGAGACCAAGTGTAGGCTAGTGACAATGGTCCAAGTTTTGATTGGCAAAGTAGCTGCACTGAATAGATTCATTAGCTGAAGTTTGGACAAGTGCAGGCTATTCTTCTAGCTGCTCAAGAAGGCTACAGACTTTCTATGGATGGATGCATGTGAAGTCGTCCTGGCTGACTTGAAGAGGTATTTGACAACCCCACCAGTATTCTCAAATCCAGTTCCAAGAGAAGAGCTATTTTTGTATTTGGCAGTCTTGGGCCACGTTGTCAGCGCCGTGGTTGTCCAAGAAGAAGGAGAGCAAAAAGTGGTGTATTATGTGAGCAAAATCGTGAAGCGTAGAGACGAGGTACCTACCTCTGGAGAAACTGACACTCGCACTAGTAGTGGCATCAAAGAAACTGAACCATTGTTTCCAAGCTTACGAGATTGTGGTACTCACGGAGCATCCACTAAAGTCTCTACTGCAACATGGAGACTTGACAAGCAAAATAGCACGATGGGTTATAGTTCTAGGTCAATACGACATAGAATACAGACTAATGACAGCAATCAAAGGTCAGATTTTGGCCAACTTTGTTGATGAGTTCACACCGAGTGTAAGCCTGAAGCCATGACCTGTCAACCTGCCTAGGGTGTGCAGAAGAATTAGAGGAAATGCAACTGGCACCACAAAACCCCACACCAGCAGGACAGAAGAAAGATCAAGAAAAACTGAATCCTTGTGACATCTACATCGGTGAGTCCTTCAGCCTCTTTGTCGATGGCAGTTCAAACCGACAAGGAGTAGATGCAGGAATGGTGCTGGTTTCACCAGATGGACAAATGATAGAGTAATCAATCCAACTGCGGTTTAAGGCCTCAAATAATGAAGCAGAGTATGAGGCACTGATTGTTAGATTGACATTAGCAACAGCAGTCAAAACTGAGGAGGTGGTAGTCTACTGTGACTTCCAACTCATCGTGAACCAAGCGATAGGAGAATACGTAGCCTGAGATGAGCAAATTGTGGCCTATGTCAGGCAGGTCATCAAATTGTTAGCCCAATTCCAAAAATGTCAGCTACAACAGGTCTGTTGAGAAGACAACAGCAATGCGAATGCATTGGCCAACCTTGCTAGTTCCATAAAATCAGACACGCCAAGAACAATCATGGTGGACTATCTGTTAGGCCCAAGTGTAGAACCTCTAATAACAGAATACGAGGCAATGTGCATAGAACTAGGCTCAAGCTGGATGGATGCCCTAGTCAAGTCCATTAGAGATGGCAAGCTGACAGAAGACAAAAAGGAGGCACATAAGATCAGACTCAAGTCGGCCAGATTCTACTTATTCGTAGAAGGCTATCTATATAGAAGGTCCTTCACTGGACCCGTACTGCGATGTGTGCATCTTTCCCAGGTAGAAGACTTCTTATATGAGATCCACGAAGGAGTTTGTGGAAGCAATGCAGGGGGCAGATCTCTTGTCCACAGAGCCATATCACAAGGGTATTGCTGGCCCTGCATGCAAAAGGATGTCGAAGCCTATGTCAGGAAATGTGAGAAGTGTCAATGGTTTGTACGCTTGATACATTAACCAATTGGAGACTTGAACCCAATATCTAGTCCTTGTCCATTTGACCAGTGGGGCATGGATCTAATTGGTCAATTGCCCAAGGAAACTAGATAGAGAAAGTTCTTGCTAGGAGCCACAGACTACTTCACGAAATGGGTGGAGGCTGAACCTCTGGCCAAAATCCGAGACGTGGATGTGAGAAATTTCATCTGGAAGAACATCATTACCAGATTCGGGATCCTAAGAGCCATAGTAGCTAACAATGGCACCCAGTTTGACAACAAGTTAATCAAAAATGTCTACGCGAAGTACAAGATCAAGAACTACTACTCGACTCCCAGCTTCCTTTGAAGCAATGGCCAAGTCGAGGACTCTAGCAAGACCATCTTGGATGGAATAAAGGACAGACTGGAAGCTGCCAAGGGCAAGTGGGTGGAGGAATTGCCTAATGTTTTATGGGCATACTGTACCACGTCAAGAAGATCTGCTGGAAAATCACCCTTTGCCATAGCATATGGCACCGAGGTTGTTATACCACTTTCCACTATTTGTGGAGATCAAAACTCAGGGAGTAAAGAATGGGACGAACGGGGCATTCCTTGCCTGAGATTTGGATTTGATTGAAGAAAGGAGAGAAACAGTAATAATTCAATTGGAGGCATACCAACAGAGACTAACCAGATCATACAACAAAAAGGTGAACCCTCGAGAATTCCAAATCGGCGACCTCATCTTGAGGAAGGTTGTCAGCAACAAAAAAAATTCTAGAGAGGGTAAGCTTGGCCCAAACTGGGAAGGACTTTATAGAATCATCTCGGTTGCTGACAACGGCGCATACCGGCTAGAAGACAGTGATGGCAAGGAATTGCCAAGACCATGGAATACTAGCAATTTGAAATTCTTTCATCATTAATTTTTCAAGTTTTTCTATGTAATCTAGACGATTTTTAGCCGAAGTATAAATAAAATACTAGTCCGATTTTATTAGGGGGTAGATTGCATAAATGAGTCAAGTGGAGATGACACTTGTTAGAATTTTCATAAACATTTTACAAGTTGAAGTTATTCGAGATATTTGATAGTAGTCCTATCCGAGATGTACTAACCCAAGATGATGTGTTGTCAAGATGTCATGCTTAGAACAATCCATTAAAGGAACACAAGATCTTGGAAGATATATGAAAGTAGTGTGGAGAAACGAGTACCCAACAATTAGTCAAAAATAAACTTGGAATTCATAAAAGAAGAACTTGTTTCAGTACATCAAAAGGCACTTCGGCCTAGCAAAGAAAAAAAAGTGTTCAAACAAAAGAAAAGTACAATTAAAAGAAAGGGAAAAAAAATCCTAAGTCGCTAGGGCAGTGTTCTCGGTCTGTTCCACCTCCGTATTTGACGGTGTATCAACCTAGGTGGATAGTGCAGCAGCCCTCTTAGCCTCGGTATTAGCTGCTATCTCTTCGTCGATTTCCTTCAGACTCTCCTCAAGGCTTTTGCTCGCAGCAGCAACCTTGGCCTTATAAATGTCAGCCTTCTTTGGAGAGGCGCTCTTGGAGACCTCGTCCTCGTTCTCTTTAGTCTGGTCCAGAACCTGATCATTTAGAATTAGGGACTTAGCCCCAATAGCAGCAATGTCAGGTTTTTCTTCTTCCTCTTCCTCATCAGACTGGATTGGGAAAGAGGGGAATAGAACATTAACTTGGCTCAGATTTCTCAAAGGCGAGTCCTCGAGGATGACACATTTCTTCAAAGCTGTAACCCAGCCAAGGTAATAGCCTCGGTTGCAAGCCCAATTGACTTGCTTCTGATATTATTCTTTGACATCTTCTTGGCCTTCGGCATAGGCCTTTTCATTAGCAGCCTTGATCTTGGCGTCCTTTGCAGCCAATGCCTTAGCCAGATCCTTCTCGACTTTGACAGCCCTTTCCTCAGTAGCCTTGGTCGCAGTCTCAGCCTGTTGTTCGACTCTTCTCGCTGAATTAAACTTGTCCAGCATCCTCCTTCTTGTCATCTCGGCTTGGTTAAGTTGTTGGAGGTTGTTGGTTGCTTCTTGAGTCTTCCTGACGAGGTCTTTCTTCATCAACTCAACCTTATAGGCAAAGGCATCGACATGTTGCATGGTCTGTAACAAAAAGAAGATGCATTAGTACAACAGTAAAAGTAATACTTAGTATAAAATGTTGGAAAGAAGAGACAGAAGCTTACCACAATGGTGTTCCTCATCATGAACGCAAAATGCTCATATTTGTTGAAGTTCTGATTGCTTCCATGTCAGTAGGAAGGAGCACGGCAGCTGATAAGGTCGTAGCCATCTTGGGCTGGTAGGAGGTACTCTTGCTCAATCGGATGGGGCTATCGTCAATGGAGATGTCGGGTATGAAAGCATCTGAGGTATCTCCAGCCATAGAGGACCTCGATTGTTTTGGTGATGGGCGTCGACGGAGTCAACGGTGGATTGCCTTTTCTTGGCTTCTACCAACTTGGAGATGAGAACTGTGTCCTTAGGATCTTTCTCCTCCGAGGAGGGCGTGATGGTGACCCTAGCCTTTACCTTGGCCTTTTCTTTTTTTTTGTTATATCCTTTTTGTCTTCTCCACTATTTGTGGAGAGAGAGAAGACTAGATGGTGATGACATTTGGCAGGCCGACAAGAAAGTCGTCAAAGATAGCTAGTTTGCGACCCATCGCTTCGAAGGTAGCGGCGATGGTTACTCCGGCGCCAAGGCTACATGTCGAAAGAGCAAGAGGCGGGTTAGCAGGATCGTATATTGGTATGTCGTTTCCTCGAAGTTTCCTATTTGTAGTCCTGCTTGCAGGAATGTTTGTCACGACCCAAACCCGGTACCCAAAGGCTCGGCGTCGTAACAAGATAAAAATAAAATAAGTCAAATAATTTTATAGTCGCAGCGCAAGCGGATAAATTAAATAAAATAATTGGGTACCAAATGCTTATTTAAAAGGGAACAAAACATAGTCATTTGAACTTTATTATATTACAAGAGTTCAAAACAAAATAGTTAGAAATAAAAAAAAGATTTTAAAAAAACAACACAGCGATTCATTTTCCATCTTAATCCCGCTAAACCTCGTCACCTGAAAGGGGTAACAGCTATAAGCACATAGCAGAGTGAGAAATATTATATTGTGAGTATAGGGGCACAAAATAGCCATGGATAATTATTTAAGTTAAAATATTAACATAATTTGAGTTGAATACACAAATTAATTAAGTGCCAGAAACTGAAATAATTAACTATAACCACGGTACATAACAGAACAGAACAAGGGTCACTAAGTGACAATCACTACAGGGGTCGATGGATCCATGACAAACAGGGGACCACAAAGTGGTCAAACGGGGGCCAATGGTTATTTAAGTCCCCCAAGGCATGTGACTCCCGTGGTGGTACTTACACAAGATAATTGTTTACGAGATCATGGTCAAATATTCTTTAAAATTTAGACAATCCATGGGTTTCATTTTTAACAAATAAAGTTCAGAAAATAATCCACGTAATTGAAACATTAAACTAACCATGAAACATAATTTATATCAAATAAATTGTGGTAACTCAAAACATTCGTAAAATATATTATGGTAACTTAAGACATGTAGAAAACATATTATAATAACTCAAGGTATAATAAAACTCACCTAAAAATTACTCCTAAATTATTTTGAGCCTACTCTCCGATTCTTGTGTTCCTAGCTCGAAAGCTCTATGTTGATTATAGCACTGTGTCACTGTGTTTTGATGCCTTCTCCTACACCACCTTTCCTATTTATAAGGGACCAAGAGTGAGGCCCAAGCAACACGTAGGTACGTTCTCTCAATGCCACCTGTACATAGAGGCTTCTATTTAGGCCATTTGTTTGGCTTTGCTTTTGTCTCATGCATTCACCAAGGGCTAATGGCAGCCATGTTGTTTCTACTTCCTGCCACATTATCAGTTTGTTGGCATTTGAGGGGTGAAGCCACCTGTCCTATATCATAAGTCATCAAAATTAGGTTGGCTTTATAAAATTCTTAAGGGTTATCACTCCTTTGGTGATTCATAATGATCCCTAAAATTACGTATAATTATAAGTTAGGTTCACGTCTAAAAACCTCACTACCAAATTATAAAACATCGCTTACCACTTACTAAAATATTTAACGTGTGGTGTCTCACAATCAATTTAATTGATAAATTCCCAATTTCCTATTGTCTCACAATCAATTTAATTGATAAATTCCCAATTTCCTATTTTTATTATTATTATTATTATTATTATTTATTGATTGATTTATTTATTTTTGATTTCAATTTATTGTAATTTTAAAAGAAAATTCGAGTGTCACAATGTTTGAGGGACGTCAACGACGACAGTGTTCAAAAGGCGGAACGTGCTAAGAAGGAGCCGACGTTGATAGTTAGTCGGCTGGGTATGAGGAAGATCCTTGATCTGCACTTGAGGAGGCAGCAAGTGTTGATGTAGAAGGTGGAGTCCTGCTCTTGGATGGGACGTCGAGAAGTGGGAACTTATATGCGGCAGTATAATCCAAGAGAAAGAAGGCTTTGCGTATGCTGATGTGCAAGTCCAAAAGCCTCTACAAGTCGGCTCTGGGAATATAGTACTTTTTGAAGTTCTTGTTAGGCTGAGGGAGATCTAAACAGAAAATAATTTAAGTGGTCAGTAACATGTTGAAGTAAGGTTCTTAAGCAGATAATGGACGACGAGTGTGTGCTCTAAGGGTGACTTACTTTTGTGGTCTCCTAGGATGCTTTTGGGGAATGAAAAGAGGTGGAGGTCGTTATTTGGAGCAAACTCCCAGTTGCCCGAGACAATAAGATAATAATCTTCCGCACCTTTGTTGGAATCAAGGAGGTCGACGATCATCTTGTAGGCTGTGGATCTTGGTTTCAAGTAGTAGGTTATGCCATTTTTGGATTGAAGGGTGCACATGGTGTAGCAATACTGGAAATGCTGAAGGTTTAGTTGGGCTCTACGTCAGCGATTGAGTTCGGCTATATCGTTGATTACAGGAAATGTGTTGATGACTAGTTGCATGGGGTTTAGTTTGTAAAAGGGGAGCATTTCCCTAAACAGAATATTAAGAGGGAATCTAATTCCACCCTCAGGATTGACACTACTGGGAATGACATGCAATTGCCTTCGGGCATAATGGAGTCATTTTCATCAGCTAGTCTGATATGGACATCGGCTAGGATGTTGTATTCTAGGCGGAAATTCTCAATCTTAGTGTGGCTGTCTACTCTTTGCCTATGCATACCCATGACCTCGGATTAATGGGTTTGGTATTGATTTATATTGAGGAATGTTCTATCGACCTCGACGAAACCCCAATGAGTACTGGGGTGAAGATTTTGGAAATCTAGGGGGGATTTTTTTGGCACAATTCATTTCAATTTCCCTAGTATATATTGTTCTAACAGAACCCAATCCTAAGTCTATGTTTATGCAAGAACAACATAAATGAGCATGAATCGGATGAAGGAATCTAGAAACAGAAAAAGAAACAGGGAAAGTGGACTCAAAATCTGAAATAGAGATTGAGATACAAGAACATAGAGAAAGCAAAGGCATATTCAAGACATTAATAGATTTAGGTACAAGAACTAGAAGAGGGGGATTCAGGATAATCTAATGCCAGTGTGCAAAAACTAGAAACATGATGTGTAAAAGGCATTATACAAACATAAAAAACATGGAGGCAAGTTCAAAAACGTGAAGAAATTCAAAAATGTAATGGAACTGACATTGAGAAGAATGGAAGACTTATAGAGTGAAATTGGAGAAACGGACATCGAAACCGTGCTCGTCGGAGTCAGATGGTGCGTTTGATCGGAATAGAATGGTTGAACAGGCACCAGAGACGGTGGAGCAGATCAGTTGCAGGGGGCTTCAAATCTTGGTAACGAAGGTCTAGAGAAAGTCTGAGAAGAGAGAGAGAGAATGGTGGATGCAAAAGTGAAGAGACGAAGAGAGGGGTAACAGTTTTGAATAAATTCAAAAGGGCGGCAAAAGCACTGATTTAATTGCCTAGGGAGACGTGCCAGTGCTGACGTTAGGTGGCATGGGACAGAATTGATGCAACACGCCAGACACATGATCGGTACGAACTAGTCGGTGATGACGCATGGATGAAATAGTTGGGGTAATTATGACATGAAAGCTCATGAGCAATTGGGGTTCTTGATATTCTTGAACTAGCAGGTGATGACCTCGGCTAGTATTATGATCTCGGTTAAGATATTGATCTTGGATAAAAGAACATGTTGGTTCTTGATTCTTCATTAGTGGATATTTGAGTCCTTGTTTCTTGACGCCGATGAGTCATGATCTCGGATGGAGGAGCATCTCTAGCATATTGCTTCGTCGACATATTGGAAGTTCAAACGATATAGGTTCTATCACTATAGGTTGCCGAGGTAATAGAACCTACGGGACAACTGTGGGGATGTATTTTTAGGGTCATGCCATGTGGCCGGGATGTGGTTGAGATGCCACGTGGGCGAGCCAAATTGTCGAGGAGATTACAGTATTGCTGAGATATGGTGCAGTAATATAATATCGGAATCCCGTGATATTTGGATAAAGGACAAGAGTTCTAGATAAGTGATGTGTTTAGTTCGGATAAGGATGAGACTTTTGAGGAGTTCATTCATATCTAACTGAAAGTCCGAGGGAAGCATTGTGTTTGAGTACTGTGAAGTGAGACTTTTAGTGGATGAGGGCACTGCTAGCTATAAAAGTAAGGCACCCTCGTAGGTCTAAGATATGTTTTACTTGTGCATTGATTTATTGAGTTGAGATCTCATGAGATTGTTGACTGACTTGATCGTCGGAGTGCCTTCGGGTGGACGAGCCACCGTGGTTTTCTTATCTTTTTGTTAGCAGGTGCTTGGTTTAATCTATTATGCCACCTGCTCTCTAGCTGAATTTCCTGTTTAGTTATGAGGTCGAAAATCAACACCCACATTTTTAATGCTTTATGATGTTTCTATCTTCTTTTTGGTGGTTGTTGTTTGTGTTATGAAATTTAGATGGCTGTGGACATAGGATGTGGTTAGATAAAATGATATAGGCAAGGTGTTCGTTAAAAAGATTTTTATGTCGGGTTTTCTTTGTAAAAGGGGTTACTTTTGATATTTTAACTAAAGCTTCTGATTGGTGGTCTCTATTTCTTTATTTATGAATTAAGTCCTTTTTTCTTGATAAAAAATTAATAGGTAAATTACACTGACATCTCTTGATATTTCTCTTTAATATAAATCTCTTCTCACATTTAAAAAATTATATTTTTCTCCCTTAGGTTTGTAATCTCATTATAAATTGCCACATGGATTGTTGATATTATACCCTAAAATTTTTTAAACGACCATCTCGTCCTTTTTTCTACCATTTCTTCTTCTTATCATCATGATTAAATTCTATAATTTTTCATCATTAAATTGTACCTGAACATATTTCTTCTTCTTATCATCATGATTAAATTCTATAATTTTTCATCATTAAATTGTACCTGAACATATTCTTATGGAGTAATTATATATATATTTACAATAATATTTCTATCACAAAATTTTTATGATATTTTTTGTATAAATCTTTATATATGAATATAATTTTTCATTTTTATTTCCACCGTCATATCTAGATTAGATCAATTTAATCTAGCTATATTTAAAAAGTATAAAATTTGTATAATTTTTTTTTTTTAAAAAATCCATTGAATACAGCAAAATAAGATAATGTATTGAATTTTTATATTTTTATATTTTTTTTTGTGTTTGATGAATTTAAAAAAAAAATCACAAAATGTTATACTTCTTAAGTATATCTAGATTAGGTGTATCTAAAAAATAAAAAATTGCTTAAAATATTAAAAAAAATCAATAAAAATAAAACACACAAAATAAAAATAAAAACTTAATTTTTTGTGTGAGTTAAACCAAAGAAGATGATTGTTATATCTCTTAAAATGACATGAACAAAATATTTGTATTATTTTATTGTTTTATACACTACAAAAAAATTGACTTTTTGCGACGGTAAAATACCATCGCTAATACTCCTAATGCCATCGCTAATACTTTTTGCGACGGCAAGAGGGGGTCGCAACTGCAGGGGTTGCAAAAGAATTTTTGGAAGGCAAAATGCCGTCGCTAATGTTTTGCGACAACATTTTTGCCTTTTTGCGATGGCACTGTGCAGTCGCTAATAACGTTTGAAATTTCTTGACTTTTTTGCGACGACACTATTTTACCGTCGCTAAAATGTTATTTGAGACGGCAAAAAATACCGTCGCTAGTAGTCTTTTTTTGCAACGGCAAAAACACTGTTTTGCGACGGTGTGGTGCCATCGCAAAAAGTATTAAAAATATGAAAATTTCTATTTTTTGCGACAGTGTAATGCCGCTACAAAAAGTATTAAAAAATAATAAAATTACTATTTTAAATAATAAAATTTCTATTTTTTACGACAGTATAATACCGTCGCAAAAAATAAAACCTGTAACAAAATTAATAAAAATATTAAAATTTTCTATTTTTTGCGACGGTGTAATGCCGTCGCAAAAAAGAAAAAAAATCCTACGATAAAAGGGAAAATTCAAGTACAAAAATTGTTACACTGATATACATGATAGACATCTGCTCCACCAATATAAAGATATGCAGGAAGCATTAAAACACATAATTTTTTCCCTATACCTAGCAATAGGGGTATGGCATGGTGAGAGTTTTTTTTGGGCGATACGTATGGCCTAACGAAACTTTTGCTAGAATTATCATAAAAATAGATCACTACATTAGCCACCCAACGCTTGGAAGACTTAAATGCTAACACTCTCCTAGCCAAAAATTCATGCTTGGCCACACTTGCTTAGACATGCAATTCCCTCTTCCTGGTAATCTTCTCTGCTAATCCAAAACTCCGGTGCATCCTGCACAAGTAATCAAATTTCTCAATGTCCAACTCCATATCAATTCATGTTTTTGTTCCCTGTATCTAAAAAATTGCTTTTTGTTAAGAAAATTATTTTCCCTTTATTTATTTTTTCTTTTCTTGCTTTCCTTTTTTGCTCTTCATTTCAGTTTGCTTTTCACAAATCTGAAAGCAACAAATGCACCGTCCAAATATTGTGGTCTACTTTTAGAAGCACAAGACATACTTAACATGGGGGTGAAAAATGCAAGTTGACAAAACACATCATTGAAACCACTGTGTCCTGGTTTGTATGAGAGAGAGAGAGAGAGAGAGAGAGAGAGAGAGAGAGGCAACACTGTACCTTCATAATTCCTGCAAGGACTACTCCTCCAAGGTCCACCATATGCTTTCTTCGCGGTGGATCCTCTATCCGCAACCATAGTTTCTGTTAGAAGTAAAGGAAGATCAGAAGAATTGTTAGCTAACATGAAGTGAGAGCCTCATTGTTAAATTGGATGAACAAAATTAAAAAAAAAAAAACATGATATTTTTTCCTTTTTTCTTCTCCTTCCATACCATA
>NW_021026268.1:944525-955053 GCF_004153795.1 Camellia sinensis
GGCCTGTTTGGCCCTTTTGTGTGATTTTGCGTGAGCTCCGGGACCACCTTGTTTTGGGCCTCCTCACCACTGAAATCTTGAGGGATTTCAGTGGTGGAGGATGGTGGTTTGAGGTCCTAAGAAGAGGGGGGTGACCCTCTCCCTTGTTGCCTTGTTTTGTTGCCCTTTTTGGCCTTCCAAAGGGACACCTATTTGCATGCTTCCAAGCCTTGTTTCAAGCATTTTTAAGTGGGTTTAGGACCCCATAAGCCATTTCAGAAGTTGGTTTGGTCTTGCGAAATGTCTATCTTGCATGTGCTTAATAAACTCCTTGGATGGCCCTACTAACAATACAACTCATCATTTTTGCTAAAACCTAAAGGGTTATGCTATAACAATGAATTTTTGACCTTTTTACATGATTAATTACTGTTTGAATGCATAGATTCCATGTGCATCATATTACTTGCCATACAACCCATGTTTGCTAGTCAAAGTCGCATGCTATTTTAGTCCATCTTGCTAACATCTTTTGGCCATGCTTTTGAACTGGAAATATGCATGTTTTGGACTGTCTTGCATCTGTCTTCATATGCTTCATGATCAATAATGCATTCTTTGTATAGCTATAGGCCAATGCGTATGCCTAGTTTGTGTTTCGGGGCCATTCCATGCACCGGGGGTGCCATGTTTCCATGATTAGGGGCTGTTTTGTATCACATTTCAGTGCCGGAATTACAGGCTTGATATGCCATATTTCATGCCTGCCATGCCTTGTTAGAGTTGCATTACTATGCCTTAGGTTTGGTCCTCGATTGCTGCATGCGTGCACGCATTTCGAGAGTCTCATTTTTCATCTAATGGCCAACTGATTTTGCATGCTTGCGAGCTATCCATGTAGTTTAAGTCCATCATCGCATGTTGTGATTGCCATGCTTTACTTACATGTTTAGGTTGCGCGCCTAGTATAAATTGCTCATTGTCATGTTCATGTTGCATACTTAGCCTTCATGCCTAGGTTGCATTTCATTGAGCATGCATCCCTTGCCTCTGATCGATCATGATAGGGGTTGGGGCCTTTGACATGTTTTGTGCTTGCATTTCATTTGATATCAAAGTTGCAAAACTTGGCCTCTTAGGCCATCATGCATAATTGATGGCCCGAAGGGTCGAGGGTCATGCTCCCTTGAGTCCCCTTGCATGATAGGGAGTGTGCCCGCGCATACATGTGCTTGAAATTCTATGCCCATGCACTGTCTGTCCTTGTTGCTGGTCAAAAACCAGCTTCTGCAGGAAGTTTCTGCGACCGCACTGAAGAATGCCGACCGGCAAAGGATATGAGGCCGATGGACTTGAAAGCAGCCGATGGAAATTTTCCATGGCCGGTGGTCATTTCATTAGCCGTGGTGTTATACAGTTCTCATTGAGATACCCTGAGACTTTGGCAATTTTCAGAGGGAGCAGAGGCAGCATTAAACAGAGGCAGCAGTGCATGGTATGGGTTTCCGGGCAAAATAGACCGAGCATGCATCATTCGCGCATTCCGAGGCACGGCTTGCGGCCACTTCTGTCTGCATTTATTTTGTATTAATTAAGGGTCTGTAATAATTAATAAGCTAGGATAGTTGATTTGTTATTCGGACTGTATTATTCTTTCGGTTCCTCCGAGCGAGGGCAAATTTGTAATAAGTGTGGGTGCGTGTGTGTATGTCTTCTAACCCCACGTCTTTCTTCCCTTTTATTTACCCGCTTATGATGGCAGACTAGAGGCATATTTAAATTAGCATACCTTATGCTATGCATGTGTGCATTCATACATTTGTTTGCATGCACCAGGCTCGGTACATCATGCTAACTGCACTCGTATTTCAATTCCAAGTTGAGTATTGTTAGTTGCAGCATTTCACATGCCATGTTTAGGATAGCCGAGCCTGGTTAGATTGCATCTTTGCATGTGTTGCATTAGCCATTTCAAATATGAACTAGGATCATGCATGTGATTACTAACTGGTTTCTGTTTTTGGCTTGGAGTACTAGGTGAGCTTTTATGCTTTAGCATGCCGCATGCGTGTGAGTGTTGCCATAATTGTATGATTACCATGAGGCTAGCTGCTTATGTGATATAACTACTTGAATGCCTTTGATGAAGGTCGAATTTTTCTAATTAGGATAATTCATTAAAACTGGCGAGTTTAAGCCCACGCGATAGTTGGCAAAACCATTTTTCCTAAAAGTCCACTTGAGGTAGCAAAACCTGCATTTTAGCCTACTTGTGAGTAGCAACCATTTTCAAAGCAAACATTGCTATTGTTTTGTTCCAATTTAGGTGATTTGGTGTATACTTGTTTGATGTGCGCTATACATAGTAATTCAGGCTAATAACCGGAATAAGAACCACATAACGTTTTTAAAAACGGAATATTCACGGTTAGTAGAGGCTGATCTTCGGATCGGGGAGAGGGGGTGCTCATAGATGACCTTCTCCAATCGTACCCAAGCTCCCGAGCCGAGGCAACTTTGGTGATGACGGACACTGGCCTGGCACCGAGTCAGGGGGTTCCTAAACTCCCCCATAAAAAATATTAAGGTGGCGACTCTGTATCTGCGCAAAGCAGTCCATGTTTGGCACTTCTTTTTTCTAAAAATCTGTTTTCTCAAAACGATTTTCCGGATTTGGACTCTTTGGTTCAGATTAAGAACCGTGACACAAATCGAGTCCGAACTGTAGCGGGGTCCCTCGCGGACGCTGCTACAGTAGGCTATATCCGGTCTTGTACAATTCATCAAATACTCAAACTCCCAATGACCTAAGAATATTCTAGCTAAGAGAAACACTCCCCCATTATTCTTAGTCAAGTGTAGACTTAAGTCTACTGGTGTCTAGACACACTTGTATCTGATTTACAAAATTTCTCAAATATTTCTCAATATTAGTGAGATTGAGAAAGTACAATACCATAGATGTTTGGTAATCTTAACACTCAAAATTACATCTGCAAGGCCCATATATTTCATGTCAAACTTAGAGTTTAACAATCTCTGTAGTAGTTCTAATCTTCTCATCATTACTGCTAACAATGAGCATGCCATTAACGTATAGACACAAAATGACATAACTTTATTAGTGTCTTTGACGTATATGCATTTATCACACTCATTGATCTTGAACTCATTTGACAACATATGTTCGTCAAACTTTCTCATCCCATTATTTAGGAGTTTGCTTCAAACCATACAATGATTTGACAAGCTTAACAAACTTTTTATTTTTGTTCTGGAGCTAAACCCTCGGGTTGCTCCATGTAGATTTCTTCATCTTAAATCTCCAGTTTAAGAAAAGCTGGATCTTACATCCATCTGAATAGATCTCCAGACCACTGTTTAAATGCTAGATGTAATCGTTAATATACTAAACCGGATGCGTGACATGGATGTAATTCCTTGTCTATAGTAGAATACGAGTACAAAGTAGAGTCTAGGGCACTTCTACACGTGGTGATGTATCACTGTCGATTAACTAGACCTATCTACTTGATTATACTATATCAATGATTCATTTCGTCTTGTCATCTTCTCTAATGATAAATCCAGCTTTACTCTCCAAGGCCTTACTGCTCTGGGTAGATTCAACCAACTACCAAGTTATGGGGTAGTTTGTAAGATGGTAGATCATAATCTCAACTCTTAATGTTTCTTGCCACAAGGGACTTTCAAGTAAAGTCACCACTTCATGGAAGAGTGTCGAAGGTTCTCCTTCTAACATATAAGTCAAAAAGTTTGTTGATGCTCAAAGACTTAATGTGTGCCCATTCTCTTATCACTTTGTTATTAAGCTCCGTTCTGTGGAGAGTAGAGGATTCTCCATTCCCTACGCTTGGTTTTAATCATACATGAATTAGGTGGAATTTATTTGTGCTACTCTAAACCGGATAGGTTATTTCTTCGTGAGAGGAAGATAAGGGATGAACTTCCGTAGACAGAGCTCCATATGCTGTCCTAAGAAGTGTTTGGATTGTAAGTTTTTTTGTGATCAATGCTAGCTTTTAAATCTCTTCTTTTATTGGACATTCGGAACCCCTTTCTTGGAGGACGACAATGAAATACATCTTCAAGAAAGATGATTCTTATGATAGTGTTCTTGGTATATCCTGGAATTGTCTCTATCAAGCGAGACAAACCCATTGTGGTACTAACCACTTCCCACGTACCCATAGTATTCAAACCCGGTACGCTTTGATACCAAGTTGTAACGCCCCCAAAATAATACAATAAAGATAACTCATATGCAGAATAAATATGAGAATCAACATACTTTCATACATCAGAGTTCACTATTTAACAACTAGTTAAATGCCATGTAGGCTTACATCTTTCCAAGTCATTGCTTGGTTACACAAATTGAGTCTCGCTCATTACACCTTAAGCCCTCGGCTTTGCAAATAACAAACATACACACATAAGGCATAAATAAGAGGCCCTTGCTTCCCGAAAGTCCATCCATGCTATTGCCTTGAAGGAAACATTTCACCTGCACCTGAAAATGATATTCTCGTATAGGGTGAGCCAACAGCCCAGTAGAGATAATCTAACACAATTTATGAGGTTTAGCAAAGGTATAAGTACCACGTACATAAACAATACCGATATGGAAGCATCCACAAGGCCGTATGTCTTCCAACCCCACGTCTTTCTTCCCTTTTATTTACCCGCTTATGATGGTAGACTAGGGCATATTTAAATTAGCATACCTTATGCTATGCATGCGTGCATTCATACATTTGTCTTGCATGCACCAGGCTCGGTACATCATGCTAACTGCACTCGTATTTCAATTCCAAGTTGAGTATTTGTTAGTTGCAGCATTTCACATGCCATGTTTAGGATAGCCGAGCCTGTTTGGATTGCATCTTTGCATGTGTTGCATTAGCCATTTCAAATATGAACTAGGATCATGCATGTGATTACTAACTGGTTTCTGTTTTGGCTTGGAGTACTAGGTGAGCTTTTATGCTTTAGCATGCCGCATGCGTGTGAGTGTTGCCATAATTGTATGATTACCATGAGGCTAGCTGCTTATGTGATATAACTACTTGAATGCCTTTGGATGAAGGTCGAATTTTCTAAATTAGGATAATTCATTAAAACTGCGAGTTTTAAGCCCACGCGATAGTGGCAAAACCATTTTTCCTAAAAGTCCACTTGAGGGTAGCAAAACCTGCATTTTAGCCTACTTGTGAGTAGCAAACCATTTTCAAAGCAAACATGCTATGTTTTGTTCCAATTTAGGTGATTTGGTGTATACTTGTTTGATGTGCGCATAACATAGTAATTCTAGGCTAATAACCGGAATAAGAACACATAACGTTTTTAAAAACGGATATCACGGTTAGTAGAGGCTGATCTTCGGATCGGGTGAGAGGGGGTGCTCATAGATGACCTTCTCCAATCGTACCCAAGCTCCCGAGCCGAGGCAACTTTGGTGATGACGGACACGTGGCCTTTGGCACCGAGTCAGGGTTTCCTAAACTCCCCCATAAAAAATATTTAGGTGGCGACTCTGTATCTGGCAAAGCAGTCCATGTTTGGCACTTCTTTTTCTAAAAATCTGTTTTCTCAAAACGATTTGCCGGATTTGAACTCTTTGGTTCAGATTAAGAACCGTGACACAAATCGAGTCTGAACTGTAGCGGGGTCCCTCGCGGACATGCTACAGTAGGCTATATCCGGTCTTGTACAATTCATCAAATACATCAAACTCCCAATGACCTAAGAATATTCTAGCTAAGAGACACTCTCTCCATTATTCTTAGTCAAGTGTAGACTTAAGTCTACTGGTGTTCTAGACACACTTGTATCTGATTTACCAAATTTCTCAAATATTTTCTCAATATAGTGAGATTGAGAAAGTACAATACCATTAGATGTTTTGGTAATCTTAACACTCAAAATTACATCTGCAAGGCCCATATATTTCATGTCAAACTTAGAGTTTAACAATCTCTTAGTAGTTCTAATCTTCTCATCATTACTGCTAACAATGAGCATGCCATTAACGTATAGACACAAAATGACATAACCTTTATTAGTGTCTTTGACGTATATGCATTTATCACACTCATTGATCTTGAACTCATTTGACAACATAGTGTTGTCAAACTTCTCATGCCATTATTTAGGAGTTTGCTTCAAACCATACAATGATTTGACAAGCTTACAAACTTCTTTATTTTGTTCTGGAGCTAAAAACCCCTGGGGTTGCTCCATGTAGATTTCTTCATCTAAATCTCCATTTAAGAACGCTATCTTTACATCCGTCTAATGTATCTCCAGACCACGTAAAGCTGTTATCGTAATCACCATGCGAATGGATGTAATCCTTGTCATAGGTGAATATGTATCAAAGTAATCTAGGCCTTCTCACTGCATGTATCCTTCGATAACTAGCCTATCTTTATACTTATCAATTGATCCATTCGCTTTCATCTTTCTTCTAAAGATCCACTTACTCTCCAAGGCCTTACTGCCTGGGGGTAGATCAACCAACTACCAAGTATGGTTTTGTAAGATGGAGTCAATCTCACTCTTAATTGCTTCTTGCCACGAGGGACTTTCAGGTAAAGTCACAACTTCATGGAGAGTTCGAGGTTCTCCTTCCAACATATAAGTCAAAAAGTTTGGACCAAAGGACTTTGCGGTCCTAGCCCTTTTACTCCTTCTTGGCTCATCTACTTGATCATCTATGTGATTATTTGCGTGATCATCTATGTGATCATTGTCACCTTTAACCTCTTTTATGGAATTCGGAACCCCTTCTTGGAGACGACAATGAAATACATCTTCAAAGAAAGATGATTCTATGATAGTGTTCTTGTGTATATCTGGAATAGCAGATCTATACACAAGAAATCGATATGCACTGCTATTAGGTGCATAGCCAATGAATATACAATCCACTGACTTCAGGCCTATCCAAACCCACTTGGGTGTAAGCATTGCCACTTTCGCAAGACACCCCCATATTCGTAGGTATTTATATAAAGACTTGTGGCCTTTCCACAACTCATATGGTGTTTTGTTCACTTTCTTCCGAGGTATTCTGTTAAGAATGTAATTCGCAGAGAGAATTGTTTCCCCCCCTCCCCCCTATAAGTTCTGTGGTGACCCAAAACTTATTAACATTGCATTCATCATTTCTTTTAACGTCCTATTTTTTTGCTCAGCAACACCATTTGACTGAGGGGAATAAGGCGATGTGGTTTGGTGGATAATCCCAAATTGAGCACAAATTTCAGCAAACGAGGATTCATACTCACCACCACGATCACTTTTTAAAGCCTTGATCTTACGACTTAGTTGATTCTCAACTTTATTCTTCAAAAGAATAAATTTATCTATTGTCTCATTTTTGCTTTTAAGCAAATACACATAACAATATTTAGTGCAATCATCAACAAAAGTGATGAAGTACTTGTTGCTACCACGTGATTGTACGACTTTCAAGTCACACATATTACTGTGTGCTAAATTTAAAGGCTCGATACTTCTTTAAATAGAATGAAAAGAAATCATTTTCAATTTTGCTTCTACACAAGTTTCACACTTGTGATTTGGATTAATCTTGAAAGATGATATGTGATCTAACTTAATTAATCTATGTAAAGAGTCAAAATTTACATGACTCAGTCTACTATGCCATAAATAAGGGGACTCAAGCATACATGCAAAAGAAGGAGCTTTCTCATTAATTTTAGGGATAATAGTCATTACATTGAGCTTAAACATACCACCCGATATATACCCCTTCCCCACAGACTCTACCCTTGGTCAATACGACCTTATCATACTCAAAAACCATGATGAAGGCATACTTACTTAAGAGCGACCCCGAGACAAGGTTCTTACGAATGTCCGGCACATATAGGACATCGTTCAGAGTCAGTTCTTTTCTTGAAGTCATCTTCAGGACCACCTTGCCTTTACCCTTAACTGTTAAGGTCGCAGAATTTTCCGTGAACAACTTCTTATCATTTGAAATCAGTTTGAAAGTTGTAAACATCTTCTTCTCAGCACAGATGTGGTGAGTGGCCCCCAGTGTCCACCCACCATTCCTTTAGGTTAGATTCCACCATGTTCACTTCAGAAATGATAGCTAATAGATGCATATTGTCCATATCTTGTGATAGATCATTCATCTCAGCCATGTGAGCCCGACTTTTATTTTGTGAAGGGTTTTTTTTTTGTGTGTAGGGTTTCTTCTTCTTGCGACAATCAACCGCCAGAAGCCCATCGCTTCCACAATTAAAACACTTTCAATTGAACCTAAAAATTGGTTCTGGTGGCTTGTAGAACAGCCTCTTAGAGACTCCACCTCTAGCCCCCAACTTCGAGCTTTTACTTGTCGGTGGCTTCTTTTTCACCCTCAAGGACTGGCCATGCTCAAACACATTTGTTTTCACAGTAGAGGTACTCCCACATTTCTTCCAGTTGTCTTTCTCAATACAGAGCTTGACAACGAGCTCTTTGACTGTCATCTCCTTTCACTTGTGCTTCAAGTAGTTCTTGAAGTCTTTTCAATCGTTAGTGACAGTTTTTCAATCAAAGCAGCTGCTTGAAATGATTCACTCAGAAACATTCCCTCTGCGTGAATCTCGTGCAGAATTACATGAAAATTTTGGACTTGACTAATGACGGTTTTTGAGTCCACCATTTTGAAGTCCAGAAATCGGCCAACAACAAATTTCTTTGCCCCAGCATCCTTAGTCTTGTACTTCTTGTCCAAAGCATCCCATAGTTCCTTAATTGACTTCTTAGCATAAAAACACGTTGAATAGTAGGTCTGCCAAACCATTTAGAACATAGTTTCGACAAAGGAAGTCTGACTACTTCCAAGTATCTAGAGCCATAAGCTTCTGCTTGTCTTGCTCATTCTCTTTCACAGCTGATGGATCCTTACTCAAAAACCTCACAAGGTTTAGAGTAGTTAGGTAGAATGGCATCTTCTGCTGCCACCTCTTGAAATTCCCTCCCGTGAACTTCTCTAGGCACTCATGATGGTTGAACGGACCTCCCGGAATAGCAGGAGTAGTAACAGGGTTGACCACAGAGGTCACAATAACCAGATTGACCACAGAGATTACAGCAGCAGGGGTTGGCAAGCTAGTTGCCCAGGGGTTCTGATCCCCACCAACATTAGCAGCAACATCAGTAACAATTGCCATTTCTAAAAAATATAACAAAATTTCACTATTTTGCATTTCCAGAAATTAAACTTAACACTAGAAAATCGTAAAGTTAGAAATTTAATTCAAAATAGGTCTCACCACTTCCCTAGAATCGAACATGGTCTGGAATGTTTCCAGAAACACTGGAGGGGTCATATCAGTTCCACTTAAAACCTAGTTAACCTTAGACGAAACTTTCAAGAGCATGTTGACTCCTAGTCCATGGGAAACAATGTTTAGAATTAATTTTTTCAGGGGATAAGCTAGGTTAAAACAAACCAAGTTCTACAACTTACAAGCAAATACAAATTGGTAACCAAATTACAAGCAATTAAAACATTGCTACAACAATTACAAGCAAATCAAACATGCTTCTACATATTGACAAAAAAATCACAACGAAAGCTCAAGCAAAAAATTGCTTCAATTATCTAAATAAAATAGCTGATCCATAAATATTCTATTTAGTCCAAAAGCTTTTCCACGCTTAGGTATTCCTATTCAACACAAAGGCTAGTAGTCCAAATTTTTTGTTTTTACATCCCAAATACTATTCATTTGGCTTTGTATTTGTTTTTCCAATCCTTTTTGCATAGGTATTGCAATAAAGAAAGTTAGCAAAAAAAAAAAAAAAAAAAAAAAAAAAAAAAAACACAACAAAATACAAAACAAACAATTGAAAGAAATCGTAAAAGCACTAAATTAATTTAATAGCAAAATTAACCAATGACTTAAAATCCTACACAAGTTACAAAACCTTATAACTCTCAAAATTAAATTAAAATTAGTTGGCAAGAGTTATATGCAATTACTATACAATAAATATGTACATAATTCTAGCAATTAACGTGCAAATAATTCAATAGTAATTAACATGTAAATAATTCAATAGTAATTAACATGTAAATAATTCTATTAAACTAAAAATTTAGAAATAAACTCATGCAAACGATTCTAGAACTTTAGAAAATAATAAACATGTAATTTGACTTAAATCTAGCAAATTAAAGAGCATGCAAATTATCTTAAACATTTAAGAAATAATAAATATGTGGATTAAACTAGAATGTAGTAGATATTGAACATGTTGATCATACTAGAAAACTAGAAAATAATTAGCATGGTGTAGACGTCCCCCGAACGCCCCGGGTGGAACGAGTCCCCCGTTCCGTTCGATATTGGGCTCACTACAGTTCGGACTCTCAATTTGTCACGGTTCTAAATCTGAACCAAAGAGTCCAAATCCGGCAAATCGTTTTGAGAAAACAGATTTTGAAAGAAGTGCCAAACATGGACTGCTTTGCCAGATACAGAGTAGCCACCTAAAA
>NW_021026268.1:955998-986936 GCF_004153795.1 Camellia sinensis
GTTGGAAAAAGTGGCCTTAGGGTGGTCAACATTGGCTTTCAAGTGGGAAAAACGGGCGACGGAGGGCGATGGAGGAATAAAACATGGTCATCAGAATAATTGCTAGCCTCTCACCCTTCTACGCCCTTCCTAACTGGCCGGCCCAACACGATGCAATATGCATGACATGCATGAAATGCAACTAAGATACAACCTATCATGCACAATGCTAGGAAATGGCATACACGATGCACGAGATAACATGGCATACACAATGCGCTAACATACGGCCTAGCATACACAATGCTATGAAGTGAAATGGCATACACAATGCAATATGGGCTTACACCAACGTGAGTGGACCTCAGCCACACTAACATAAGAGGCCATGAGATGAAAAATGAGACACTCGAGATGCGTGCACGCATGCACGCAAAGGCATAAATGCCACTCTAACAAGACATGGCAAGGCATGAAACATGGTATGCAAACATGCAAATTTCAGTGCTGAAATGTGATGCAAAATGGTCCCGAAACATGGAAACATGGTACCCGATGCATGGAATGAGACCCGAAACATGAAATTAGGTACATGGAATGACCTATGGCTATACAAAGCATGCATTATTTAATCATGAAGCATGAAGACAGATTCAAAGCAGTCCCAAAACATGCATATTTCCAATTTATAACAAGTCCCAAAAACAAACACAAGTAGGGCTAAGCTAGCATGCAAAAATGGCCCCGTAAGAGAGATAATGAAGCAAGTAGCAGCTTCTGGCCCTAAATGGCCAAGAGCCCTTCAACAAAGTTTAAGAGGGGCTCAAAATGAAACACTTTAAAGTTTACAACAAGCCACGGATCTAAACACAAACAGGCCTAAAACAATGTTCAAGAAATGGGCCAAAAAGGAGACAAAGAAGCAAGTGATGGTTTCTGGCATCAAACAGAGGAGGGCCCTTCAACAAAGTTGAAGAGGGGCCAAAAACATGGTATTTTACAGTTAGTGACCAAACCCAAAACAGTGCACATGCAAGCTTAAAATACTATGCAAAATAAGGCCTAAAAAGAGGTTTAAACACAAAGAGCAAAAAAGGAACTTCAAACAGAAAAGGTCCCTTGATCAAACATGAAGAGATGGTCAAAATAAGGCTATTTACAGTTCTGACCAGAGCCCAAAAATACAAGCACAAGGGGCTAACAAAACATGCAAAAAAAGGCCAAAAGAGGGATAAAGAGGCAAGTGCCAAAAGGAAGCCTCAAAAAGTGAAGAGCCCTTCAACAATGTTGAAAAATGGCTCAAAATAAGCCACTTTACAGTTTATAACCGAGCTCAAAACAATTTACAAATGAGCCTAAAATACTATGCAAGAGAGAGGCAAAGAAGCAAGTGTTAAAAAGAAGCCTCAAATAGGGAGAGGCCCTTAAACAAACATGAAAAAGAGCTCAAAATAATGCTATTTTAAGTTAGGGTCGGAGCCCAAATATGCAAGCAAGTATAACTTAGATTGTATGCAAAAATAGAGCCAAGAAGAGGAGAATGAGACTTACCCTTGAAGAACCAATCTTCGACAGCCTTTGGACCAAGTTTGGGTGCTCCTAAACTCTGAAAAATAGCCTCAAGCTGCTGGTATGGAGTATGGAGGCCTTGTGCTATGAGGTGTAGTGTAAAATGGTGTAGGACTTGAGAGGTTTTGGTGCTTGGAAGAGAAGGAGAGAGAGGATCAATGCAAGAGCCTCAAAGCAATTTTTTGTAACCCTTGTAATGGGAGCTGGAGGGCCTGATATATAGGCAAAAGAGGGGAGAAAAAGGGGGGAAAAATGGGGTGGAAAGGAATTCAAGTTTCCCCCTAAAAGTGCAGCCCCCCGGATACAAAATCTGGGGGGAAATAGAATACATTTCTGTAAAGTACCTGGAGAAAGGATCATGGCCGGCCAGTTTCCTAGGGTTTAGGTGGCCGGCCGGCCGACCAAGGGTCAAAAGGTTCAAGCAATATTAGTGGCCGGCCACCCCAGATTGGTGGCCTCCCATGTGTGCACAACACAACCATGTGGTCAAAAACTGGAGAAAATGAACCAGGAGAGAGAAAAGGCCACTTTTAGGAGGGGTTCAAAAGGGTCACACAAAATTACTGGCCGGCCATGTGATATTGGTGGCCTCCCAGGTGTGTACAACACAAATATATGGTTTGGGGCAAGAAAAAGTGGCCTTAGGGTGGTCAACATTAGCTTTCAAGTGAGAAAAATGGGCGACGAAGGGCGATGGAGGAATAAAATTGGTTGTCAGAACAATTATTGGTCTCCCACCCTTCTACGACCTTTCTAACAATAAAACAGAGGTCCCTGCCAAAAATGAACCCAAACCGATGCAAAATGAAGGTTCGGAGGCCGAAACGCGCAGCCCAAGGCCCCGAAAACTGACTGTTAGGCACCGGAAGTGGTGTTCGACCACGAAGTTGGTTTCTCAAGCCACAGTGTCCCTCAAAAGGGAGCAAATAAGATGCATGCCAAAAAATCGGAGCAAACGGAGGTGGTTAAGCGGTCCCGAACCGAGGCACATGGCCAACGGCTCCGAAAAATCGGAAACCGAACTCCAAACCGGCAAAATGGCCTACGACCACGAAACGTAGCCTACGACCACTGAGAGATGATCTATGAGACCTCTCCCTCCCTTCGAGAAGAGAAAACAGAGAAAACAGAGCTTGGTTCGCAAATCGAGGCAAAACATGAAAGAGCCCGGAAGTCCAGAGGCAAGGCTCGCAGCCGAGACTCTGAAACCTCTAAACGAGCACGATATGCAACATCACCAAGCGCTCAATCGGTGACGTCTGAGTCTTAAGGTCGGTCAAAATGAGGTGTCTACACATGATATTTTTAACTACAATTTGGGACACTCATGAGAATGCACAATACATTATAAAATTATAAAATAAAAAGCATGCACAGCATGATAGGAAACTAAGAATCATGCCCATGTAATTAAAATTACACTTGAACCAAATAGCACGCAAAATGTACACAAATTAAAACTAAAAATTAGAACATAACAGTGCCTAAGTTAATCTACATATGAATTTCTAATCATTAGTAGCATAAAGTTCTTACCATGCAGTACGTCTCACGAGCATCAAGTACTGATATGTTTTTTTTTCCTAATTTAAATCCCATTGCATGTATCATTGAAACAATAGATTGTTGTTTTGTTTTTAACAATTAAATCTAACGAACAAAAGTCAAAACATAATAATAACTTCTATAAACAAACAATGGGCTTATTAAGCTAAAAGTCTTAATCATGCACTCTATATATAACAAATAGTGGCCTTTTATTTTCCAATGAACAAAACAGTAGCATGCAACTATATCTTTAACTAAAGAAATGTACAATAATATTCCAAGAGTAAACTAGGATGTGGGCTTTCAAAAATGCTACAAGTGGTTCAGTAATTGGAGAATAAAAGTAACTGAAATTATACAAGAAGCTATTTGCTCAATTTGATGGAAAACATAAAATCTGTTGTAAGATTGTTATAATAATTGTGTGATTAACTAAAATAAGTAGATTTATATTTAACAATTTAAATTTCACAACAAGAAACATGCTAAAAATTACAAGTAGATTGAACATAAATACATAATCAAATAAACTAGTAAAAGAAAGCAAACCAAAACCTGCACTAGACAGTTTTCTTAAAACAGATTTGCTATCTCACTGGTTGGGTGCTAGAGGTTGTTTGACATCTATCTCCTAGGATATGACAGTTGAACCAGCTACAGTAGGGTACCGAACAAAACTAAGGCAACACTCTCTCACACTAGGAAGAATATGAAACTGGAAAAACTTTGGAACACAAAGAATTTTTCTGGGTAGGAAAACTGAAGGAGAGGGGCCTTCTTTTATACACATGGACGGAGAGAGGAAGAACTCTTCTGCAACAAATGCAAGATTTAATTTCTGCAAAACTGCCAAGAAATAAATTTGTAAACTAATGGATTTAATCCATCATAATATAGAGGAGTTATATACTTCACATATACACATGTATATATCTGCAGCCACCAACTTGTCTTGGCCTAAAAAAATTAGGTTGGTGGACCACCAACTCGGCCTAGCCCATTTTCTCAAGCCTCAAGATCCACGGACTTGACCTGGTTTGTGTGGCAATTTTTTCATAACCAACTTAGACTATAGTTTTGGTTCAAGCCCATCCTTAAAGCATTCAAAACTCATTTCCTTTGAAAATTTTGGATACCCCAAAGGGCTCACACCTTTAAGCAAAGAATGAGATTTAAATACCCATCAATGCTCTCCTATCAATGTGGGATAGAAGGTTACACACATTTTCTAACACTTTTTTCATGAGGCCAAGTTAATGAGTCAATTTCTTATTCTAATCTTAATGGTTTTTTTGTAATTCTTTTTGTGGTGTAACGATCTCATTACAAAGAATTTAAACCCAATTTAATCCACCTCAAAAGAGAATTAACACCTATTTTAATATTGTATTAAAATCACCAAAAAATCATTTTTTTCCAACAAAATATTCAACCTTTCTTGGTAAATGTAAACAACTTTCTTTTCCTTATTTTTATTTTACTCCTTATTTTTTTTTAATAATAAATGACACTGCTCCTGTGTACTACTACTGTAGTGGTTTCTAGTATTCTACACGTTGGGTGGCTAAAGAACTACCTACTATTTAGACTTTAGTAGTGGGTGATCAGAGATATAACTATTCCCGTTTCTTCGACTCATTTCTAACCCTATTTTTCTGTTCTTGTACTTTAATAATATTCTATATTGAGTAATAATATATAAAACAATTTGTACTGAAAATTTCGAGTAAATTATAATAAAAAAAATCTTATAGTTTGATTTTTCTGACAAAATAAATTTTCAATTTTTAATTTATCAATTTAAATCACAGTCTTTCAATTTACTCCCAATCAAAATCATTCACATATTTTCGTTAAAGTTCCGTTTGGTAAGAAATAAATAAATAATAAAAAGTGAAAATGGTAGAATGTGAAGTAAAACAAAAGGAAGAAAAAAGTATATGGAGAGATAAGACTATGTGGGGAAGCTTATCACATTTTGTTGTATGAATTTGATTACGATGAAAATTTTTGTAGAGTATTTGTTGGAAATTGAGTCAAGATATGTTGTGATTCTTGTAGAGATTATCGGGAGATATTGTTGTCAATTATCCCATAATTAGGATATTAGATCAATATTCTATATACCATGTATAAATTATACAGTGAATATATATATTCTACATCAACAAGTGAAAAATTATCAGAGAATTATTCTTACTTAAACTTGTGTTTATTGTCATGGTATCAAAGCCAGGTTCAATCTCTTAGGATTTCAATTAGGATCGACACCCACTTTAATATTGCATTAAAATTACCAAAATATCATTATTTTCCAACAAAGTATTCAACCTTTCTCTGTAAATGTAAGCAGCTTTCTCTTCCTTGTTTTTATTTTACTTCTTTTTATAGTAAATGACACTGCTCTTGTGTATTACTACTGTAGTTGTTTTCATGTATTTTACATGTTGGGTGGTTAAAGAACTACCTACTATTCAGACTTTGGTAGTGGGTGATTAGAGATAAAACTATTACCTTTTCTGCGACTCATTTCTAACCCTATTTTTCTGTTCTTGTACTTTAATAATATTCACTATTGAGTAATGATATATTAAAGAATTTGTACTGAAAATTTCGAGTAAATTATATAAAAAAATCTTATAGCTTGATTTTTTTGACAAAATAAATTTTCAATTTTCAATTTTATTAATTTAAATCACAATCTTTCAATTTATTCTCAATCAAAATTATTCGCATATTTTCGTTAAAGTTCCGTTTGTAAGAAATAAGTAAATAATAAAAAGTGAAAATGGTAGAATGTGAAGTAAAACAAAATGAAAAAAAAAGTATATGGAGAGATAAAAGGATGGGGGAAAGCTTATCACATTTTGTTGTATGAATTTGATTACGATGAAAATTTTTGTAGAGTATTTGTTGGAAATTAAGTCAAGATATGCCATGATTCTTATAGAGATTATTGGGAGATTTGTTGTCAATTATCCCATAATTAGGAGATATCCCATAATTGGGAGATTAGATCAATATTCTATATACCATGTATAGATTATACAATGAATATATATATATATATATATATTGTACATCAATAATTGAAAAATTATCAAAGAATTATTCTCACTTAAACGTGCGTTCATTGTCATGGTATTAAAGCCAGGTTCAATCTCTTGGGATTTCCGTTAAGATTGACACCCACTTTAATATTGCATTAAAATCACTAACAAATCATTATTTTCCAACAAAATATTCAACCTTTTTTTTGTAAATGTAAACAACTTTCTCTTCCTTATTTTTATTTTACTCCTTTTTATAGTAAATGACAGTACTACTAATGTAGTGGTTTCAAGTAATCTACACGTTGGGTGGCTAAAGAACTACCTACTATTTAGACTTTGGTAGTGGGTGATTAGAGATATAACCATTCCCTTTTCTTCGACTCATTTCTAACCCTATTTTTCTGTTCTTGTACGTTAATAATATATAAAACAATTTTTACTGAAAATTTCGAGTAATTATAAAAAAATCTTATATTTTGATTTTTCTAACAAAATAAATTTTTAATTTTTAATTTTATCAATTTAAATCGTAATCTTTCAATTTATTCTCAATCAAAATCATTCACATGTTTTCGTTAAAGTTCCATTTGGTAAGAAATAAATAAATAATAAAAAGTTAAAATGGTAGAACGTGAAGTAAAACAAAAGGAAAAAAAGTATATGGAGAGATAAAAGTATGGGGGGAAGCTTATCACATTTTGTTGTATGAATTTGATTACGATGAAATTTTTTGTAGAGTATTTGTTGGAAATTAAGTCAAAATATGCTGTGATTCTCATAGTGATTATCAGGATATATTGTTGTCAATTATCCCATAATTAGGAGATTCGATCAGTATTCTACATACCATGTATAGATTATACAGTGAATATACATATTGTGCATCAACAATTGAAAAATTATCAGAGAATTATTCTCACTTAAACGTGTATTCATTATCATGGCATCAAAGCCAGGTTCAATCTCCTAGGATTTCCATTAGGAATTGACGGTCAATCTGTACTCAGGTTTGTTTGTTTTTTTTTTTTTTTTTTTTTTCTGTTCACACTCTTTTCTGTTGCAGATCTAGTGTTGTTATCACTATGACTGAGTTGGTTAATAGTGGTAAGGGTTCTCTTAAAAAGGGTGAATTCTTCTCTATACCTACCAGGTTCCATATACAGGAATCTTCTTATTTTGGTCCCATTGCTCCAGAAAGGCTCGATGGCACCAATTATATGGAGTGGTCTTTGAATGCTGAGATTAAGATCCATGGGTTATATCTCAAGCGTTAAGGCTGAACCAATGGATACTAAGTCCGAGGAATATGATGCTTAGGACGTTGAAAACAACTTGGTCAAGTCTTGGCTTCTTGATGCAATGACGAAGGAAATTCGATCTCTATTTTTGTGACTACCCACAACAAAGGAAATATGAGAGGCTATCCGACATACATATACGGTTGAACAAGATGCTTCGAAGGCTTACCAATTACACTGCGAGGTATTTTCTGTCCACCAAAATGGAGGTTCGATTATCTCTTATTTTGGCAAGTTACAGAAATTATGGCAAGAACTTGATGCTATTGATGGATGCTCTGTGGACTACTCCGTTGCCATGAAAGTTAATTCTCAACGTGTGTATATTTTCTTGGTTGGGCTTGGTCCTTAATTGGATAGGGTTCGAGGTCGTATCCTTGCTACCAAATCACTTCCAAACATACATACACTTTATGCAACTGTTTGTACGGAAACTAATCGTCAAGGTGCTATGCTTGGGGAAAAGATTGGGGACAAGTCAGGAGAAGGGACTGTCATGGTGGCTCGCAAAACTCCCACTTCCATGAAAGATCTGCAGTGCACTTACTGCAACAGTACAAAGCATATCGTGGACTCTTGCTTTAAACTTCATGGCTATCCAGATTGGCATCCTAAGAGTAAGAAAGCATCTCAGGCGGCTCCTCACCCGAAGGGAAATCTCACTACCAATTTGGCATTTACTGCTCAGTCAAGTATGTCATTTACTGGTAATATTGATTGGATAATTGACTCTAGTGCAACAAATCATCTGACTTGTGATCGTTATCAGTTTAGTTAGTTCTCTTCCAAATATCCCAAACCTACCATTACCAATGCTAATGGGGTATCATCTCTAGTTATGGGGCTCGGTACAATCCAACTATCCCCTACTTTATCCATATTAGATGTTGTGGAGATGTGGTTTGGAAATGCTCTGTGGATCCTGTAGGACGCTCTTGATCCTCAACTAGTCACTTGAAAAGGAATGAACACTCCGGTCAGGGGTTCCAGAATTAGCACTTCAACAAATAAGTCAGTGTATACTCTCTTGGTTGCTTGTATCTCAAGTTAATCTTACTTGTTCTCACATACCTTTTCTTAGCTGATGCTCTTCTTATTTATAGTCATCCTTGATATTGATGGTTGGGCTCACCTTTCGTCCAACGAATAATCGCTCATTCGGTTACCTATTCGTACTCGGCCCGGTTTACAGCTGATTATTCGGCCGATCTGATTATTCGGCCACCGTCCCTCTGGGATAGAGCCATATAGTACATAACTTGATTTCTTTCTTTAAGTTATTCGGCTTCTATAGATACCTCATTTTTGACCGACCTTAAGACTCAGACGTCATCAATTGAGTACTCGGTGATGGTGCATATTGTATTCGTTTTGAGGTTTCGGAGTTTCGGCTGAGGGCCTTACCCCTTGACCTCGGGACCCTTTTGTGCTTTGCCTCGATTTGCGAACCAGGTCTTGTTTTCTCTTCCTGAAGGGAGGGAGAGGTCTCGTAGACCATCTCTTAGTGGCCGTAGGCTACTTTTCGTGGTCGTAGGCCACTTTTCCCATTTGGAGACCAGTTTCTTGTTTTCGGAGCCATCGGCCGTACGCCTCGGCTCGGGACCGCTTAACTTTCTCCGTTTGGCATGATTTTTGGCATACACCTTGTTTCCTCTCTCTAGAGGGACACTGTGGCCCGGGAGACCACCTTTATGGTCGTACGCCACTTTCGATGCTTAACAGCTTGTTTTCGGGGCACCCGGCTGCGCGTTTTGACCCCTGAACCCTCGTTTTGCATCCGTCTGGTTCATTTTTGGCATGGACCTTGTTTTCATTGTTTGGAAGGTGGTACAAGGATGGGAGACCACTTTTTCTCATTGGAGACCATATTTCCCCCACTGGCCAATTTTCTTGTCAGGTAACTGGTCTCCTTCATTTTTGGGCCACAATTACTGGTCTCCTACCACACCACTAGCTTGCATTCAGTTGGGAGACCACCAAATGGGCTGGCCGACCACCTTTCTTTGAGTTAACCCTTTTGAACAGGTCGGCGAACCACCTAAAGTGGCTGGTCGACCACCTGAACTGGTCGGCCAACTCCCTCCAGTTCTATCTCTGTGAGTTGTTGCTAGCTGTGCCAGCTGGAAGACACAGATTACATCCTTCATACATGTGTATGGAGGATCTTTGGCCTTGGTTTTAGCTTCTTTGAGAAGCTAAGGCCTTGTATCTCTATAAAGGAGGGCCTCTCCCTCCTTTGTGAGGGTTCAAAAATTGGTCTAAGGCAAAACATATATCCCTCTTTATATCTCACCATTTGGCTCCAAAAGTGCATAGTTCTTGGCCCTTCTACACTACACCTCATAGCCATACACTTCCACCATTGCTTTGAGGTCCTTGGAGGTCATTTTTAGAGGTTAAAGGTCTGGTTTTTGGGTTCAGAAGTTGCTGGTTTTGCTCAGCTACAAGGGTAACTCATTTTTTTCCTCTTTTTAAGCTTTATTTTGATCCATCTCTTAGCCTTATTTCCATGCATATTTGAGCTTCATTGTCAACTGAAAAAAGGCTTGTTTTGAGGTCCTTTTGATGTTTGTTTAAGGTCATTTTGTTGTTGGGGGTCATCTATCCCCTTGCATGCTTCGTTTTGCCTTGTTTTGAGCCATGCCCTAAGGCCTTTGTGTTGACCTTTGCTTGACCTTTTAACCACTGAAATCCAGTGGATTTTCAATGGTTGGTATGTGTTTTTGAGAGCCAAAATCATAGAGGGGTGACCCTCTCCCTCCTTGTCTTGTTCACTAGCATTTTTGGCTTTACAAAGGAGCCTTCATTTGAACACCTCAAAGCCTTATTTCAGGCCCTTTTCAGTGACTTTTAGGGCCTTCCTAGGCTCTGTCCAGAGTTGGTTTTGCCACCTTGGTTGTATCCCTTGCATGTGTAGAATAACCCCTCTTATAGCCTATCAAAGGAGCATGTCATTCTTGCATGCATTGATCATGTTTCAGTGGGTTTTTCGGCTTTATTTGGTATGTCATGTCTCTGAATGTCGCTGGTTTAGTGGCCTCTTGAATGCTTCATATGCTTGTAGTGTAATCCATGTTCACATTGCATGTTGTTTTGGCCCTTGATTCTAGCGTATTTTGGCCATGTTATAAACTGATTTTATTGATGATTTGGGCTGCCTTAGCTCTATTTTGAGGTCCCATGGTTGAATGATTCTTGCCATGCATGCTTGTAGTGTAATACCCTTGCCTAGCTTCGAGTTTTGAAGCCTCTTGCATGCTTAGCTTGAGTTGTTTTCATGTTTTGGCATCATTGAACATGTTACTTTAGAGCTTATACTTGTGCCATATTCCCATGTGTTTCCACTCTTTAAATGTGTTTGAGAGTTGGGCTTTTATACCTCATTTATGGGCCATGGCATGAGCTTCATTTTTGTGCATTTCAAGCCATCATCTTAGTCCATTTTGCCACTGTTTTGGGCCTGCATAGGGATTATTTGGGGTTGGTTTGTTCATTTGGGCATTGCTTTGCATACCTCTAGTGTAATGCACTTCACTAGTTTCGGTATTTGAGCCATTCAAGATGCATAGCATGAGTTGTTTGCGTGATTCGGGACCATTTTGTATGCCATTTCAGAGCTGGAATATTTGCCATTGTATGCCATATTTCATCCTTTCAATGCTTTTGTAGAGTTGTATCTCGTACCTTAGGCTTTGATCCCTTGCATTGTGCATGCTTGTGTGTGTGTCATTGCCTTGTTTTCATCATGTTTGGCCACTGATTTGGGGTGTGGCTGAGGCCCGGTCATTTTGGTGTAAGTCCATTTTTGCATTGAGTATGCCATTGTATTTCATAGCATTAAGTATGCCACATTGTTGCATGATTGATCATTGCATTGTGTATGCCTTGTTCATCTCATTGTGTATATTAGTTCTTAGGTGCATTGTGTATGCTAAGTACCACGTGCATTGAGTATGCCATTGTCAGTTCATAGCATTGTGTGTGCTAGTTGCATGTTTGCATGTCATCCTTTGCATGTTTGCATCACTTAGTTGCATAGCATTTAGGTTGCATACTTATGGTCGGCCGACCAGGTTTTCTGGCAGGCCGACCACCTTTTCTGGTCTTCACCACCAAGGGTGGTCGGCAGGTGGTCTCCCTTGCCCATAGCTGGTCGGCAGCCTTCCCACAGCTTCCCTGGGTGGAGTTTCATCTCTCTGGGGCCTCGTGCAACTTTCTGAAATCAATTGCAAAGAAAGGCGAGTCGAGGCATAGCAATGGATTTCTCGACAAGGCGACTTGGGCATTCATGCATCCTTCATCATTCAAGGCAGAGCTGAGGCAACCCATTCCACATAGTTTGCATGCTAGTTTAGTTAATTTGTTAATTAGCTAGTGTTGTGTAATAATTAGTTAATTCGATTCTGTATTATTTATTCGGACCCTTCGCGAGAGGGCGAACTTTGTAATAAGTGTGCGTGTGTGTGATGCATGTTTTCCACCCCACGTCTTTCTCCCTTTTTATTTACCAGCTTATGATGGTTAGTTTTAGGGCATGTTTCAATTAGCATCTATATGTTCGCATGCTTGCATTCATTCATCTGTATTGCATGCACTGGGCTCGGCGCATCATGCTAACTACATTGTATTTCAATTTCAAGTTGAATACATGTATCGATTGTTGCATCTTGTAGACACCCCATTTTTGACCGACCTTTAGACTTAGACGTCACTAGCTGAGCGCTCGGTGATGTTGCATATTGTGCTCATTCTGAGGTTGCAGAGTCTCGGATGCGAGCCTTGCCTCCGAACTTCGGGGCTTTTTTGTGCTTTGCCTCGGTTTGCGAACCAGGTCCTGTTTTCTCTATTTTCTCTTCCTGAAGGGAGGGAGAGGTCTCGTAGATCATCTCTCAGTGGCCGTAGGCTACGTTTTGTGGTCATAGGCCATTTTTCCCATTTGGAGGCCGGTTTCCGGTTTTCGGAGCCATCAGCCGTGTGCCTCGGTTCGGGACTGCTTAACTACCTCCGATTGCTCCGATTTTTGGCACACATCTTATTTCCTCCATTTAGAGGGACACTGTGGCCCGGGAGACAACCTTCGTGGTCACACGCCACTTTCGGTGCCTAACAGCCTATTTTCGGGGCCCCGAACCGCGCGTTTTGGCCCCCGAACCTTCGTTTTGCATCCGTTTTGGTCCATTTTTGGTAGAGACCCTATTTTCATTGTTAAGAAGGTGGTAGGATGGTGGGAGGCCACCTTTTCCCCTGAAAAACTAGTTTTCTCATTTTCTCTCTCTAGAAACCGGTTTTTCTCACTTTTGAGCCACATTTTCTAGCTTTTCGTACCACCATTATGTTGTGCTCATCTGGGAGGCCACTAATATGGGTAGGCCGGCCAGAAATTCATCTTGACCCTTTTGAACCTTGCTTAAAAGCTAGCTTTTCTCTCTCTTGAGTCACATTTTCTGGTTTTTCACTACACAGCTGTGTTGCACTCATTTGGGTGGCCACCTTTTTGGGGTGGCCGGCCAGAAATTTTTCTTGACCTGTTTGACCCCTGGTCGGCCAACCAGGGGGAGTGGCCGGCCGGCCACTTGAACTGGCCGGCTTATTTCTTGCATCCTCCATACATGTGTATAGAGGATACTTGGGGCCTCTTGGAGATATTTTGAAGCCTCTCCTCTATAAAGGAGAGGCTTGGCTTCATGTTCAAGGGTTGAACAAAATTTGGTGAAGGCTTATACCCTCCATCCTCCATATTCACTATTCCAAGCTCCAAAACCCTAGTTTTCTTGGCCTTTTTGCACTACAACCCTTAGCAGCACACCTCCATAATCCATTCCAGAAATTTGGGACTGACTTGCAAGGGTTGAAGGTTCGCCAACTTGGTCCAAAAGCTCCAGCTTTGCCGCTCTTCAAGGGTAAGTGCCTATTTCCCTTAAACTTGCATTTTTTTGCTCCATTGATTAGCCTTACTTGCAAGTATTTCTGGACTTTGTCATAAACTATAAAGTGTCATATTTTGAGATCCTCTTGAATATTGATTAAGGACATTTTTCTGTTTGAGGCCTCATACACCCTTGTATCTTTTATCCCTCTTTGTAGGCCTATTTTGCATCATATCTTAGTCTTATTTGTGAGCATTTTAGAGTTGTCATAAACTAGAAAAATTTTCCTTTTGAGCTTATAAATATTTTTGTTTAAGACACTTTCTCTGTTTGGGGTCATCTACCCTCTTTCATGCTTCATTCCTTCATATTTAGGGCTATGCATTAGAGCATTCGCATTGGCCTTGGTTCGGCCTCCTAGCCACTAAAATTCAGTGGATTTTTAGTGGCTTGGATGTATGTTTGGGAGCTAAAATCAGAGGGTGGTGACCCCCTCTCTCCTTGTCTTGTTGGTTGGCCCTATTAGCCTTCCAAAGGGCCCCTCACTTGCATGTTGTGAAGTCACTTTTTGGGCCCAATTTGGTGAGTTTCAAGGTCTTCCCTAGCTCTATTCAGAGCCTTTTTGGTCTTATTTTATGTCTATAATGCATGTGTAGAACAATTCCATTCAAGGCCTTTTGAGGGCGCCTTTTATTGTATGCTTCACCGACCCATTTCAGGGCCAATTTGGTGAGTTTTAGGCTTGTCATATTTGATTTCCAGAGTTGGTTTTGCCATGCTAAGTGTTCTTGTTGTATGTGTTGAGTAACCCCTTGCATGGCCCTCCAAAGAAGCTCATCATTTTTGTATGCATTGGCTGCATTTCAGTGGTTATTTGGGCATATTTTGACATGTTTTGTTCCTTTTTTTGGCTGGTTTGATGAGATCTCATGCGCATCCTATAGTTGTAATACAACCCATACTTACTAGCCAATGTTGCATGCTATTTTAGTCCGTCATGTTAGCACTGTTTGGCCATGCTTAAAACTGATAATGTGCTTATTTTGGGCCACCTTAGCTCTGTTTTTGGGTCTTGTGGTTGAATGATGTTAGTTTTGCATGCTTGTAGTTCAACGCACTTGCCTATCTTCGAGTTTTGAAGTTCATTGCATGCATGTACTGAGATATTTTCATGTTTTAAGCCTATCATTCATCACATTTTAGAGCTTACCTGAATGCCATATTTCCATGTTTTCGTCTCTTTCAAAGTGTTTGAGAGTCAGGCTTGTATGCCCCTTTTACCGACCATTGAATGAGCTCCATTCCGTTGCATTCCGAGCCACCATTTTAGGTCAATTCCCCACTATTTTAGACCTGCCTAGGGTCTATTTGGGGTTGGTTTTTCCTTTGGTGCATTGCTTTGGGTACCTCTAGTGTAACGCACTTCACTAGTTTCGGTACCCAGGCCATCTAGCATGCATTGGGTGACATATTTGCATGTATCGGGACCATCTTTCATGGGGTATCAGATTCAATTTTGGGGCAGTAATTTAGGGAACAGTGATTATTGGTTGAATACAGTTATTCAGCTATGTTCATATCTGTATTGATGAAATTGGGCTGAGATGCTGCCTATTTTCTCTTTAGGGGGGGATTAGAGATTCAGTTCAAAGCAACTAGTGTTCTCCTTCGTTGAGGCAAGGCAGAAAGAGGCCAGTCAAGGCTCACCGGTCCATCAGATCCGTCAGTCACCAGTCTGGTCCATCTAATCCGTCAGTCACCAGTCACATCACCTATGTTACCTCGTGCATATGCCATTTCAATCTATAGCATTGCGTATGCTAGGTTGCGTTTTAGAGCATTGTGTATGCCATGTTACATCACGCGCATTGTGTATGCCATTTTAGTACAGAGCATTGCGTATGCTAGGTTGCATGTTAGTCGCATTGTGCATGCCATTCTATTTGCATGGTGCTTGGAATAGGGCTTAGTCCAAGCACGGGAAACGAGGGGCGTTTTGTACTCCAAGTGACGAAACGTGCCTCGATTCCCGGTTCCCGACGTTCTTGATTGTCTATGATAGAATTGTTGGCTTCATATGTTCATACCTGCATTCATATCATATTAAAACATGCAATTCGGTCTCTCGGCTATCATGCATCGAGATGCATGATTGGTGGCTCGAGAACCAAGGGCCACACTCCCTAGAGCTTGTGCAAGGGCGGGGAGGAGTGGTCACGCACACATATGTTGAAAATACATTGTTTTCTCTCTTTCTTGCCTTTGTTGTAGAAAAAACCAGAGTCCAGGGGCAGAAAGTGGTCGGCCAACCTGGTTTTCTGGTGGGCCGGCCACCTTTTTTGGTTTTCACCATGAGGGGTGGTCGGTAGGGGGTTTCCAAGCCACTACCTGGTCGGTGGCTTTCCCAAGGTGGAGTTTCAGCCTCCTGGAGCTTTGTGTAAGTTTCTGAAATCAGCTGCAAACAATGGCGAGACAAGGCATCGCAATGGAATTTACTGACAAAGCGCGTCGAGCATGCATGCATTCATTATCATCCAAAACAGAGCCGGGGTAGTCCATTTGCATGCCAGTTTATAGCTTACTTAGCTAATTTGTTAATTAGTTAGTGGTTGTGTGATAATTAGCTGTAATTCGTTATTTATTCGGACTGCATATTATTTATTCGGACCCTCCGAGCGAGGGCAATGTTGTTATAAGTGTGCGTGAGTGTGATATATGTCTTCCAACCCCACGTCTTTCTCCCTTTTATTTACCAGCTTATGATGGTTAATTTAGGGCATGTTTCAATTAGCATACAGTATGATAGCATGTTTGCATTCATTCATCTGTCTTGCATACACCAGGCTCGGCGCATCATACTAACTGCATTTGTATTTCAATTCTGAGTTGAATGCTTGTTAGTTGTAGCATTTCACATGCCATCTTTAGAATAGCCGAGCCTACTATAGTTGCATTTTGCATGTGTTGCATTAGGCATTCCAGTATAGTTAGGATCACGCATGTATCTCTAACATAGCTTTTGTTTTGGCTTGGAGTACTTGGTAAGTTTTATGCTTCAGCATCCTTGCATGCGTGTGAGTGACTGCCATGATAGCATGCTTACCATGAGGCTATTTGCTTATGTGATATACCTGCCAGAATGCCTATGGGTGAAGGTTAGGTTATTTGGATTGGAATAATTCATTAAATGTGAGTTTTAAGCCCACTTAAAAGTGGCAAATCATCTTGTTTTCTAAGCCCGCTCGAGGGTGGCAAATCCACGTCTTAGCCTACTTACGAGTAGCACCATCAAACCATTTTCAAATAAACAAACATGAGATGTGTTGTTCCAATTCAGGCGATCCAGTCTATACTTGTATGTTGTGCACATCACATAGTAAATCTAGGCTAATAATCGGAATCAGAATGCATAATGTTTTCAAAACCCGATATCATGGTTAGTAGAGGCCGATCTTTGATCGGGCGAGCAGGGGTGCTCACGAAGTGACCTTCCCCAATCGTACCCAAGTTCTCGAGTCGAGGCAACTTTGGTGATGACGGACACGTGGCCTTAGGCAACGAGTCAGGGTTTCCTAAATTTCCCAAAATAAAATATTTAGGTGGCGACTTTGTATCTGGCAAAGCAGTCCAGGTTTGACACTTCTTTCAAAAAATCTGTTTTCAAAAACGATTTGCCGGATTTGGACTCTTTGATGATTCATCAGTCTTGCATTGCACTCTGCGAGATTAGATACAAGACCGTGACAATTTGAGTCCGAACTGTAGTGAGGCCCAAGGGCGCGCTTACACATCTCATATGCCATCTTAGAATAGCCGAGCCTATTGTAGTTGCATTTTTGCATGTGTTGCATTAGGCATCTCAACATAATTAGAATTCATGCATGTTTTCTAATTAGCTTCTTTCTTTGGCTCGGAGTACTCGGTAAGTGTTTATGCTTTAGCATCCTTGCATGCGTGTGAGTGACTGCCATGATAGCATGCTTACCATGAGGCTATGTGCTTATGTGATATAACTGCCTGAATGCCTATGGGTGAAGGTTGGGTTGCTTGAATTGAAATAATTCGTCGAAACCCGTGTTTTAGCCTACTTACGAGTAACAAACTTCAATCCATTTTGAAAACAAACGGGTATGCGATGCTTTGTTCCAACTTAGGCAATCTAGTCTATACTCGTATACTGTGCGCATCACATAGTAATTCTAGTTTAATAACCGGAACAAGAATGCATGTGTTTTCAAAAACTCGATATCATGTTTAGTAAAGGCCGATCTTTGATCGGGCGAGCAGGGGTGCTCGTTGCATGACCTTCCCCAATCGTACCCAAGTTCCCGAGCCGAGGAAACTTTGGTGATAACGGACACGTGGCCTTAGGCACCAGTCAGGGTTTCCTAAATTCTCCCAAAATAAAATATTTAGGTGGCGACTCTATATCTGGCAAAGCAGTCTATGTTTGGCACTTCTTTCTAAAAATTAATTTTTCAAAACGATGTGCCAGATTTGGACTCTTTGGTGATTTATCAATCTCGTATTGCAATTTGCGAGATCAGATTAAGAACCGTGACATTTGAGTCCGAACTGTAGTGAGCCCAATGAACAAAATGGGATTCTCCCGGGACGTTCGGGGACGTCTACAGTTTCTGGCGACTCTGTTAGGGATTTAGAGAACTTGACTCGAACTCATGATATCTTGTTTTGATTACACTTCTGTGTTTCTTTGCATTGCATTTGCATTGGTGCGCCTAGGATACCGTGTTTGCCATCCGTTATTCCTGAACGGTTTGCCGGAGGCTCGCTTTGAGAAGCGTGCCATAAGGCTGACCGGTTACGGGCTCTGCCACGATGGGAACACAAACCCCGATTTTTACCGGGGCACCCTTTTTGACCATTCAACCTAGTGCATATTCGGAATCCATAGTGACCATTCCAAGCTAGGACAGTTTGCTTACCTGATTGTAGGTTGTGTGAAACCGCTGTGTGCGTAATGAAACCCTAGCTCCTGACAAAATAGGACAGGGAAACCCTACCCCTCCATAGGGGTGTTTTTGGCTCTCACTTGTTTGCTATGTGCTTTTAGAGTGTGTCTCTACATGAATGCATATATCAGTATGCAAGTCTGGGTATCAGGCCTGCGGGCATCAGTATTAGTGTTTTGAGAATCAGTTATATTTGCAGGTATCAGATTCAGTTTTGGGACAGAATTCAATGGAGAGCACAGTCATTCAGCTTTGCTCATATCTGTTCTGGTGAAATTGGGATGAGATGCTGCTTGTTTTCTCTTTTTCTAGGTAGTCTTGGGAACCATAGCTTCAGAAGGCTTCGATATCCCCCCCGGGTACATTGGACTTGTGTTGATAGACTTTGTCATGTCAGAGATTCAGTTCAAGGGCAATCAGTGTTTGTAATAACCCTCACCACCGTTTACTGATAAGCCATTGATTACTGTAAAACTGAGGCTAAATATGTTAATTGACTGACTGACTGAAAACTGAAGCCGAATTGATTGAGTATATTAGTTAAATTGCAATTCTATCTGTTTGCCTGCCAAATTATCTGTTCATGTCTTTTTGTTTAAACTGCTAATGGAAGACCTTATCGGCGGTCGGATCTGAAATTGATTGATGTTCTGTGTCAATTAGATTTAATGTGATTTTATGGTGTATTTAATTAAAAATGTGTTTTGGTATGATTAAATTGGATCAATATTGATAAATGGCATAAGTTGCATTATTTACCAAAAAGCTATATTGGTGGGCTACTATCTAAGACATATTGAAGCTTCATTACACCTAAACACAACATTTGCTCTGTCCATTTGAGAGACAAACCAACTGTGAGAGAGAGAGAGTTAGGAGATTGAATTGTTCTTGAGGGTTTTGCTTGGAAACTTGAGGAAATTGTAGAAGACTTGCAACATTGAGCCTCCATACCCCTAATTCAAGACTTAAGGTAGAATAATTGCCGTCTTAATTGTGTATTTAAGTTCCATCTAGCATGGATCATGATAGTTTAAAGAGCTAAGTCAAAAATTGGAATAGATTGTTGAATTAAGGCTTAATTGTTGCATGCATGTCTATATCCTTGCATTTTGATGTTGATCTCATGGCAATTGGTGCATGCGTGTTCATATTATTGTTATAGACCATGATTTCATCTTGTTTTTGTAAGAGTTGGCTCCCTAGAGCATGTATTTGAGGCTTGGAAGTTATTTAAAGTCATGCATGTCCCATGTTTATCTTGTTCATGAAAATTGGTTCAAATTTGGATTTATTTGAACTACCTTTCGGCCTTGATTTTACAAATTGAGCTTTGAAACATGTTATACTATGGGTTTTGAGGTGTTTTCCGGAAAATGGGCCCAAAAGGATAGAATTTGATACATTGAAACTTGATTTGAGCTTGAGGTTCAAATCTGGAAATTCTAGATTTTGAACTCACGCTCGAGCGGGGTGACTGGCGCTCGAGTGTGGAAATCGTGCTCACAGCATTTTGTTTTGTTTTAAAGTCAGCTCGAGCGGGACCTTGTGTCTTACGCTCGAGCAGGTGTCGAGCGCCCAATTGAGCCTGAATTTCACCTATCTAGCACTTTTGACAGTTTTGCAGTACGCTCGAGCGGATAAGTCTACGCTCGAGCGGAAACCTTTGTCTGCATGTCCGCTCGAGCGGAGTAACTTATGCTTGAGCGGGAACCCTGTTTTCTGAAAATGCTTTTAAAGTGCACCTTTGCATCCTCATTTCATCCTAGGCATTCTTAGGCCTAGTTTAAGGCATCTTAATGAGGATATAGATGTAGAACCACACCGAGTCTAAGTAGGGACTAAGACTTTGTTTCCCGAATGTGAACTTAGTGTGTGTTCATCCTGTAAACTGTGTAGGGTTGGCATTTGAGGACGCGCTCTAGCTTAACTGTAGCCCAGAACTCTGTGAGTAACAACTGTGTAAAGATATCTTCAAAGATGAATATTTTCTGACTGTTAACTGAACTGCTTTCTGAACTATTACTGTTAACTGAATGAATGTATATCTTCTATTCTGAACTGTATTATGGCATCCTTAGCAACTATTGTTACTGCTACTGTTATAGCGATCTCTATCGGTTCCCATGTTTGGAACCATTACTGATGGCCATCATTGACTGCTCGGTCTTTTAAGACCTACTGTTTACTGTACTGCTATGCTAATGGATGTACCACATATGACTGTTATGACTGAATGATTGAAATACTGATTTAATGAACTGTTTTCATTACTGTAAGGACATTCATTCTTAACCTCTTTACGCATTATGTTATTCACTGGGTTTGAGCTCACTGTTTATATATATATATGTAAGTGTACAGGCACCAGACCGGAGCTAGGAGCATGGTTTAGACCCCCTTTTTTGTCAAGCCAACCACTGTGCCTCACTGCGAGGTTTCGAGCCTGCCAAGCTATGGCTTAGGGGTGTTTTAATTTCCCCTGTCTATCTCTATATCTGTTTTGTAATAACTGCATAGACTGATAGCACTGTACTGTACTATTTAATAGGGATTAGGTCCCTGTTCTGATCGACTGTAAATGTTGTACATACTGTTCTGTACTGTTCATGTATATACGTATGAAAAATCTTTTTGCATACAGACTCACAGCTCATTGGATATTGTTTATTTACTGTTTTAGCTTCCACCATGCCCATATACTCTATATTACTTTCTTATTGTTAAGCAGGCCTTCGGTAATCTCGGATTACTGGCTGGTTACGGTGCTAAACCCATAGGGACGGGTTTGGGTTGTGACAGAGTGGTATCAGAGCGATACTTAACCACGAGTTATACCGCACACACGTGTCCAAATGAGCTATAGGTTGTCCTAGAAGAGCAATTAGGGCATCACATGAGCATGAAAAGTGTGTGTGGACATGACATGTATATGTGTTAATGTGTTGAAACATATAACTGCTTATGTTTAAATGTTTAAAGTATGCAACTTCCTATGTTTATTATTATAATGTTGCATATAGTGAAATGAATAATGCAAGCACTGCTAATGAAACTGAATCCCCTGAGGTAAGAATGGCGAGGTTGGAAAGAATGGTGGAACTATTAACTGCAAGACTAGACAAGAACAGAACCAACAGCCCCCACCTCCTCCTTCAGTACAGCCGGAACCGAATGTTAATGATGGGGATATAATTGCTCTCACCCAGAAGTTCAGCAAAATGAAACCGCCATCCTTTCAGGGAGGCCTCGAACTGGTAAAGGCTGAAGCTTGGGTCCTTGAGACAGAAAAATTGTTCGAAATTTTTCGATGTTCTGAAGCACACAAAGTGCTATTGGCCACCTTTACACTACAAGAAGAAGCCAGAAGGTGGTGGATGTTAGTCCGTGACACCAACACTGTTGTGACTTGGGCTCAATTCAAGGAGTCCTTCTTCGAAAAGTATTTCCCTCAGTGTGTCAGGGACAGAAAAGTGACTGAGTTTGAACAGCTGAGACAGGGTACCATGTCCATTGCTGAATATGAAACAAAGTTCACCGAACTTGCTAGATATGCACCACATATGGTGGACACTGACTACAAGAAGGCCAGAAAGTTTGAGGGTGGCCTTAATGTTGCAATACTGGACAGAATAAATGTTTTAAAGCTACCGAACTATGTAAATGTTCTTGACCGAGCATTAATGGCTGAGTCGAACATCGAAGCACTGAAACAAACTGAAGCACCAGCGTCTGAATGGCGTGGTAAAAGACAGGGTTTTAAGTTCAAGAAAAGCAAAAATAACCCATTGAACAAGAAACAGAATACGGGGTCAACAACTAGCCCCAGCCAGGGGCGTGGTTCCATACCACCCTACTCTGAGTATGGCAAGAAGCACAAAGGGGTTGTTTACAAAATATCTGGAGCTTGTTACAGGTGTGGCAAGGTGGGCCACATGGTTAAAGACTGCCTCTGCTCCGAGGCCACTAGTAAAGCTGCACCTAGCGCAGAGTATCGACTGCTACACCAAAGCCTAACCCCAAAGCTACCGGGAAAGTGCCTATGAGGCAAGGGCGAGTGTTCGCACTAGTACCAGGAGATGTGCAGAATACGAGACCATTGTGTCAGGTATTCTCTCTATTTGTACTCAAATGCATATGTTCTATTGATTCGGTCTACACATTCATATGTATCGCATGCTTTTTCGCAAAAAATTGAGTAGACCATTAGAACCCATGAATTATCTGTTAGCCGTATCTTCACCTGTTAGGGGATCTGTAACTTGTGCCTATATGTACCCTGCATGTGAAATTATTGTTGGGGATATACATCTGTATATTGACTTACTGCCTCTGAACATAATCATTTTGATGTTATATTGGGGATTGACTGGTTAACGAAATATCATGCTACCATAGACTGTGTAACGAAACAAGTAGTTTTCGTCCATCGAGTTTACCTGAATTTGTGTTTAATGGGGTTGGAGTACTACCTCCTCCATATCTGATTTCCTCCATGAAAGCCTTTAAACTGATTAAGAAAGGATGTAAGGGATATCTGTGTTCTGTATTGACTATACATACTGATGTTAAAACTGTGTGAACAGTATTCCTATAGTCAGAGAATTCCCAGATGTTTTCCCAGATAGTCTACCAGGGGATTTGATTGATAGGGAGATTGAGTTCACTGTTGATGTAATTCCGGGTACACAACCAGTATCTAAAGCTCCATACAGAATGGCACCTACTGAATTGAAAGAACTAAAAGTTCAGCTGCAAGAATTGTTAGACAAAAAGTTCATCAGGCCTAGTACTTCACCGTGGGGCGCACCTGTCTTATTTGTGAAAAAGAAAGACGGCTCACTGAGGCTCTGTATCGACTACCGTGAATTGAACAAGGTAACTGTGAAAAATAAATATCCATTGCCGCGTATTGATGACTTATTTGTTCAGTTACAAGGTGCTCAAGTTTTCTCTAAGATTGATCTCGGATCCAGATATCATCAGCCGAAAGTTAAACCAGAAGACATTGATAAAACTGCTTTTCGAATGAGGTATGGACATTACGAATTTTTAGTTATGCCTTTCGGAGTTACCAATGCACCTGCTGCATTTATGGACCTCATGAACAAAATCTTTAAACCATTCCTCGATGACTTTATTGTTGTATTCTTTGACGACATTCTGATTTATTTTAAGAGTAGAGAAGAACATGAACATCATCTGAGACTTGCCCTACAGACCCTAAGGGAACAGAAACTTTTTGCTAAAGTGTCTAAATGTGAATTTTGGCTTGATCATGTTATGTTTTTGGGACATGTTATTAGTAAGGATGGAATTTCAGTTGATCCACAGAAGGTTGAAGCAGTGGTGAATTGGCCTAGACCAACGAATGTTACAGAAATCCAAAGTTTTTTGGGATTAACTGGATATTACAGAAGATTTGTCAAAGATTTCTCCAAAATTGCCTTACCGTTGACTCAGTTAACTCAGAAGGGGATATCATTTGACTGGACTGATCAAAGGGAATTAACTTTTCAAGAGTTGAAAACTCGACTTGTGACTGCACTGGTTCTTACCCTACCTTCAAGTACGGATGGTTTTACCATTTTTAGTGATGCTTCTCATAAGGGTTTGGGATGTGTTTTAATGCAGAACGGGAGAGTTGTTGCCTATGCTTCCCGACAACTGAGACTGCATGAAAAGAACTACCCGACCCATGATCTAGAACTTGCTGCAGTAGTGTTTGCACTGAAAATTTGGCACCATTACCTTTATGGGGCTACATGTGAAGTATATACCAACCACAAGAGTTTAAAGTATTTCTTCACATAGAAAGAACTGAACATGAGACAGTGGAGATGGCTAGAATTGATTAAAGACTATGACCTACAGATTTTGTACCATCCGGGAAAAGCCAATACCGTTGCCGATGCATTGAGTCAGAAATCAATTGGGAACTTAGCCTGTTTACTCACCGGACAGAAATAGTTGCTATGTGACCTTGGAAAATCTGAAATTAAGATTGTTTTGGGAGAACAAGGTGGAACAATAGCTGCTATTTCTGCTCAACCGGCACTGATTGAAGAGATTAAAGAGAAACAGCAACAGGATGACTTCTTGAAGAAGATCGCCGAAGAACAGGAATCTAAATCGAGACCGGGTTCCAAATTTGAAAATAATGTACTGAAATTTCAGGGAAGACTATGTGTACCGAATGATACTGACCTGAAAAGAAGAGTTCTGCAAGAGGGCCACAATTCGAAACTGTCTATCCATCCAGGGAATACAAAAATGTACCAAGATTTGAAACTGAATTTCTGGTGGCCGGGAATGAAGAAAGAAATTACTGATTTTGTATCGAAATGTCTTCATTGCCAACAAGTCAAAGCCGAGCATCAACGACCCCCAGGCTTACTGCAGCCCTTACCTATACCGGAGTGGAAATGGGAACATATCACCATGGATTTTATCGTTGGTTTACCTCGCTCCAGTAAAGGTATGGACTCAATTTGGGTTATAGTTGATAGACTGACTAAATCTGCTCACTTTTTACTTGTCAAAACAATCTATAATGCGGACAAACTGGCTATACTCTATATTGATGAGATTGTTAGATTGCATGGAGTGCCTATGTCTATTGTTTCTGATAGGGACTCGAAGTTTACATCGAGATTTTGGCAAAGCTTACAAACTGCATTGCATACTGAACTGAGACTGAGTAGTGCCTAGCATCCTCAGACAGATGGTCAGTCAGAAAGGACCATCCAGACTCTAGAAGATTTACTGAGAATGTGTGTCCTTGATTTTCAGGGAAATTGGGAAAGCCATTTGCCATTGGCTGAATTCGCCTACAACAACAGTTATCACTTAAGTATTGGTATGCCGCCTTTCGAAACATTGTATGGCAGAAAATGTCGATCTCCGATTTGCTAGACAAAAGTTGGAGATGGGCCTTTGCTTGGGCCCGAGATTGTATATGAAACGACTGAGAAAGTAAAACTGATACAACAGAGACTGAAAACTGCACAGAGCCGACAGAAAAGTTATGCGGATGTCAGAAGACGGGACAGAGAGTATGAAGTGGGTGATCACATTTTTGTGAAAGTGACACCGATGAAAGGCCAGACTCGTTTTGGAGTCAAGGGCAAGCTGGCGCCGAGATATGTCGGATCGTATGAGATTATTGAGAAAATCAATCTAGTGGCGTATCAAGTAGCGCTTCTTCCTGAAATGGAGCATATGCATAACGTGTTCCACATTTCTATGTTGAGGACTACCTCCGGCATCCTTTCCATGTGATAAAGCCTACTCGTGTAGTGCTGAGTAATGACTACACTTACGAGGAACGTCCTATTCAGATTGTAAATAGATGGATCAAGAAGTTGAGAAACAAAGAGATCCCGTTAGTAAAAGTTGACAGGCAAAACCATGGTGGCATGTATGCCACTTGGGAAAGGGAAGATGACATGGCTAAAAGATATCCTGAACTGTTTCCACTGAATCCTGTTTTCTTCCAGAACGAAGATAATTCGAGTTTGGAGGACCAAACTCTTTATAAGGAGGGGAGACTGTATTAACCCTCACCACTGTTTACTGATAAGCCATTGATCACTGTAAAACTGAGGCTAAATATGTTAATTGACTGACTGACTGAAAACTGAAGCCGAATTGATTGAGTATATTAGTTAAATTGCAATTCTATCTGTTTGCCTGCCAAATTAGCTGTTCATGTCTTTTTGTTTAAACTGTTAATTGAAGGCCTTATCGGTGGCTGGATTTGAAATTGATTGATGTTTTGTGTCAATTAGATTTTATGTGATTTTATGGTGTATTTAATTAAAAATGTGTTTTGGCATGATTAAATTGGATCAATATTGATAAATGGCATAAATTGCATTATTTACCAAAAAGCCATATTGGTGGGTCACTATCTAAGACATATTAAAGCTTCATTACACCTAAACACAACATTTGCTCTATCCATTTGAGAGACAAACCGACTGAGAGAGAGAGAGAGTTAGGAGATTGAATTGTTCTTGAGGGTTTTGCTTGGAAACTTGAGGAAATTGTAGAAGACTTGCAACATTGAGCCTCTATACCCCTAATTCAAGACTTAAGGTAGAATAATTTCCTTCTTAATTGTGTATTTAAGTTCTATCTAGCATGGATCATGATAGTTTAAAGAGCTAAGTCAAAAATTGTAATAGATTGTTGAATTAAGGCTTAATTGTTGCATGCATGTCAATATCCTTGCATTTTGATGTTGATCTCATGGTAATTGGTGCATGCATGTTCATATTATTGTTATTGACCATGATTTCATCTTGTTTTTGTAAGAGTTGGCTCCTTAGAGCATGTATTTGAGGCTTGGAAGTTATTTAAAGTCATGCATGTCCCATGTTTATCTTGTTCATGAAAATTGGTTCGAATTTGGATTTATTGGAACTACCTTTGGGCCTTGATTTTACAAATTGAGCTTTGAAACATGTAATACTATGGGTTTTGAGGTGTTTTTCTAGAAAATGGGCCCAAAAGGATCGAATTTGATACATTGAAACTTGATTTGAGCTTGAGATTCAAATCTGGGAATTCCAGAATTTGAACTCACGCTCGAGCGGGGTGACTGGCGCTCGAGCGTGGAAATCGCGCTCCCAGCATTTTGTTCTGTTTTTAAGTCAGCTCGAGCGGGACCTTGTGTCTTACGCTCGAGCAGGTGTCGAGTGCCCAATCGAGCGTGAATTTCAACTATCCAGCACTTTTGACTGTTTTGCAGTACACTCGAGCGGATAAGTCTACGCTAAAGCGGAAACCTTTGTCTGCATGTCCGCTCGAGCGGAGTAACTTACTGTAGACGTCTCCGAACACCCCCGGGAGGAACGAGTCCCCCGTTCCGTTCGATATTGGGCTCACTACAGTTCAAACTCTCAATTTGTCACAGTTCTAAATCTGAATCAAAGCGTCCAAATCCGGCAAATCGTTTTGAGAAAACAAATTTTGAAAGAAGTGCCAAACATGGACTGCTTTGCCAGATACAGAGTCACCACCTAAATATTTTATTTTGGGGAAATTTAGGAAACCCTGACTCGTTTGCCTAAGGCCACGTGTCCGTCATCACCAAAGTTGCCTCGGCTCGAGAACTTGGGTACGATTGGGGAAGGTCACTTCGTGAGCACCCCCGCTCGCCCGATCAAAGATCGGCCTCTACTAACCATGATATCTATTTTTGAAAACATTATGAGTTCTTATTCCGGTTATTAGCCTAGGTTACTATGTGATGCGCACAGCATACAAGTATAGACTGGATCGCCTGAATTGGAACAAAACATTTCATGTTTGTTGTGAAAGATGGTTTGCTACTCACAAGTAGCTTAAACGTGATTTGCCACCCATCGGGGCTTAGAAAACATGATTTTGCCACATCTAGTGGGCTTAAAACTTCACAATTAATGAATTTTCCAATTCAAAATAACCCAACCTTTCACCCACAGGCATTCAGGCAGTTTATATCACATAAGCACATAGCCTCATGGTAAGAATGCTATCATGGCATCACTCACACGCATGCAAGGATGCTAAAGCGTAAAAAAACTTACCGATACTCCAAGCCAAAACAGAAAGCATAGGTTAGAAATCATGCATGATCCTAACTATACAGAGAAAGTCTAATGCAACACATGCAAAATGCAAACTATAGCAGGCTCGGCTATTCAAAACATGGTATATGAGATGCTACAACTATCATGTATTCAATTTGGAATTGAAAATACAATGCAGTTGTATGATGCGCCGAGCCCGGTGCATGCAAAACAGATGAATGAATTCAAACATGCTATCATACTGTATGCTAATTGAAACATGCCCTAATCTAACCATCATAAGCGGGTAAATAAAAGGGAGAAAGACGTGGGGTTGGAAGACATACATCACACACACGCACACTTATTACAACATTGCCCTCGCACAGAGGGTCCGAAAGAATAATACAGTCCCATCCGAATAAATAATACAGTCCCGAATAAATAATTACAGTCCAAATAATTACAAAACCCTAATTAATTAACAGATTAAATTAGGAAAGCAACAAATTGGCATGCAAGCCAGGGACTGCCTTAAATCTGCGCCGAATGATGAATGATGCACGCTCGGGTTGCCTTGTGCGAAGAATCCCTTGCGATGCCCCGGTTTGCCTCTGTTTGTAATTGTTCTTGGAATGCGTGCCAAGCTCTGGAAGGCTGTCAATTTTTGATTTGCTGCAACAGAGAGAAACAAAGGGGCATGGCAAAGTATTTTCACATATTTATGCATGACTACTCTTCAGGGAGTGTAGTCCTCGGTCCTCGTGCCACCAATCACGCATATCGATGCATGATGGCCGAGGAGTCGAATTGCACGACTCAATATGAAATGAATGCACATATATAAACACAACAAAACCTAAACTCCATCATGGATAATCCGGAGTGTCGGTGACTGGGAATTGAGACACGTTCCGTCACTCGAAGTACGAAACGTCCCTCGTTTCCCGTGCTCTGGCTAACCCCTATCCCAAGCACAATGCAATATGCATGACGTGCATGAGTGCAACTAAAATACAACCTAACATGCACAATGCTATGAAATGGCATACACAATGCACGATGTAACATGGCATACACGATGCTCTAACATACAACCTAGCATACGCAATGCTATGAATTGAAATGGCATACACAATGCACGATGGAATTACACCAACATGAGTGGACCTCAGCCGCACTCACATCAATGGCCATTAGATGAAAATGAGACACTTGAGATGCGTGCACACGTGCACGCAAACCGAGGACCGAACCTAAGGTACAAATGCCACTCTAACAAAGCATGGCAAGGTATGAAACATGATATGCAAACATGCAAATTTTAGTACCAAAATATGATGCAAAACAGCCCCGAAACATGGAAACATGGCACCCGATGCATGAAATGAGACCCGAAACTCGAAACTAGGCGCATGGAATGACTTATAGCTATACAAAGCATGCATTATTTGAATATTAAGTATAAAGGCAGAATCAAGGCAGTCCCAAAAAATGCATATTTCCAGTTTTAAGCAAGGCCAAAAAGTGAACAAAAATAGGGCTAAGTTAACATGCAAAAATGGCCCCAAAAGAGAGATAAAGAAGCAAGTAGCAGCTGCTGGCCCCAAACAATGAAGAGCCCTTCAACAAAGTTGAATAGACGCTCAAAAAAAAGTATTTTACAGTTTATGGACGAGCCCAAAACAGTGCACAAGTAAGGTTAAAATACTATGCAAGAAATATGCCAAAAAGACGGTTTAAACACAAAGTGTAAAAAGGGAGCCTCAAAAATAAAAAGGCCCTTGATCAAACATGAAGAGGGGGTCAAAATATGACTATTTTCAGTTCAGGTCGGAGCCCAAAAACGCAAGCACAAGGGACTAACAGAACATGCAAAAATAAGGCCAAAAAAGGGATAAAGAGGCAAGTGACAAAAGGAAGCCTCAAACAGTGAAGATCCCTTCAACAATATTGAAGAAGGGCTCAAAATAAACCACTTTACAATTTATAACCAAGCTCAAAACATTTTACAAATAGGCCTAAAATACTATGCAAGAAAGAGGCATACAAGAGAGGTAAAGAAGCAAGTGTAAAAAGGAAACCTCAAACAGGGAGAGGCCCTTAAACAAACATGAAAAGGAGATCAAAATAATGCTATTTTTAGTTAGGATCGAAGCCCAAATATGCAATAAAGAGGAGCTAATATATTGAGCAAAAATAGGGCCCAAGAGAAGGATAGGAGACTTACCCTTGAAGACCAATGCTTCAACAACTCTTGGACCAAGTTTGGGAGCCTTTGACCTTTGGAAATGGCCTTGAAGCTTCTGGAATGGAGTGTGGATTGGTTGGCTTGGAGATGGAGTAGAATGGATGTAGGATTTGAGAGGTTTTGAGGGTTAGAGTGTAGAGAGAGAGAGATACAATGTAGGAGGCTTAAACCAAACTTTTCTAACCCTTAAAACACAGCTGGGGGTGCTGGTTATATAGGCAAGAGTGTGGGAAAAAATGGGGAGAAATGGATTTCAAATTTCCCCCCAAAAGTGCAGCCCCCGCGGATACACAATCTGGGGGAAAACAAAATACAGATTTGTAATGTACCAGACGAGGGGAGCAAGGCCGGCATGGTATTTAAGTTGCAGGTGGCCGGCTGGCCCTCCCCATGGCCGGCCAGCCAAGGGTCAAAAGGTTCAAGCAGTATTAGTGGCCGGCCACCCCAGATTGGTGGCCTCCCATGTGTGCACAACACAACCATGTGGTCAAAAATTGGAGAAAGTAAACCAAGACAGAGAAAAGCCCACTTTTTGGAGGGGTTCAAAAGGGTCAAACACAATTACTGGCCGGCCATGTGATATTGGTGGCCTCCCAAGTGTGTACAACACAAATATGTGGTTTAGGGCTGGAAAAAGTGGCCTTAGGGTGGTCAACATTGGCTTTCAAGTGAGAAAAACGAGCGACGGAGGGCGATGGAGGAATAAAACTGGGTAGTTAGAACAATTGCTGGCCTTCCACCCTTCTACGACCTTCTTAACAATGAAACAGAGGTCCCTACCATAAATGAACTCAAACCGATGCAAAATGAAGGTTCGGGGGCCGAAACGCGCAGCCCGAGGAC
>NW_021026268.1:998395-1010782 GCF_004153795.1 Camellia sinensis
GGTAAAGAAGCAAGTGTTAAAAGGAAGCCTCAAACAGGGAGAGGCCCTTAAACAAACATGAAAAAGACCTCAAAATAATGTTATTTTCAGTTAGGGTCGTAGCCCAAATATGCAAGCAAGAGGGGATAATATATTGAGCAAAATAAGGCAAGAAAGAGGGAGAAGGGGACTTACCCTTGTAGCCTATGCCTTTGACAACTCTTGGACCAAGTTTGGTGGTTCCTTAGCTCTAGAAAATAGCTCCAAGTGGTTGGAATGGATGGTGGTGGTATGGTGCTAGGTGGTGGTGTAGAAATGGTGTAGGGTTTGGGAGGTTTTGAGGGTTGGAGTGTAGAGGAAGAGAGATACAATGTAGGAGCTTAAAGAAAATCTTTGTAACTCTCAAATGGGAGCTGGAGCTGCTATTATATAAGAAAAAGAGTGGGAAAAAGAGGGGGAAAAAAGGGGGGGAAATGAATTCAAGTTTCCCCCCAAAAGTGCAGCCCCCTGGATATAAAATCAGGGGGGAAACAAAATGCATATCTGTAAAGTACCTGGAGAGAGGATCATGGCCAGCTGCTTTTCTAGGGTTTAGGTGGCCGGCCGGCTCTCCCCATGGCCGGCCGGCCAAGGGTCAAAAGGGTCAATCATGATTAGTGGCCGGCCACCCCAGAAAGAGGGCCTCCCATGCGTGCACAACACAACCATGTAGTCAAAAACTGGAGAAAGTGAACCAGGAGAGAGAAAAGGCCACTTTTAGGAGGGGTTCAAAAGGGTCACACACAATTACTGGCCGGCCATATGATATTGGTGGCCTCCCTGGTGTGTACAACACAAATATGTGGTTTAGGGCTGGAAAAAGTGGCCTTGGGGTGGTCAACATTGGCTTTCAAGTGAGAAAAACGGGCGACGGAGGGCGATGGAGGAATAAAACTGGTTGTCTGAACAATTACTGGCCTCCCACCCTTCTTCAACCTTCTTAACAATGAAACAGAGGTCCCTGCCAAAAATGAACCCAAACCGATGCAAAATTAAGGTTCGGGGGCCGAAACGCGCAGCCCGAGGCCCCGAAAACTAACTGTTAGGCACCAGAAGTGGTGTTCGACCACGAAGTTGGTTTCTCGAGCCAAAGTGTCCCTCAAAAGGGAGCAAATAAGATGCATGCCAAAAATCGGAGCAAACGGAGGTGGTTAAGCGGTCCCGAACCAAGGCGCACGACCAACGGTTCCGGAAAAAAAACGAGAAACCGGACTCCAAACGGGAAAAATGGCCTACGACCATGAAATGTAGCCTACGACCACTGAGAGATGATCTACGAGACCTCTCTCTCCCTTCGGGAAGAGAAAACAGAGAAAACAGAGCCTGGTTCGCAAACCGAGGCAAAGCATGAAAGAGTCCGGAAGTCCGGAGGCAAGGCTCGCAGCCGAGACTCTGAAACCTCAGAACGAGCACAATATGCAACATCACCAAGCGCTCAATCGGTGACATCTGAGTCTTAAGGTCGGTAAAAAATGGGGTGTCTACACTTACGCTCGAGCGGGACCCCTGTTTTCTGAAAATGCTTTTAAAGTGCACATTTGCATCCTCATTTCATCCTAGGCATTCTTAGGCCTAGTTTAAGGCATCTTAATGAGGATATAGATGTAGAACCACACCGAGTCGAAGTAAGGACTAAGTCTTTGTTTCCTGAATATGAACTTAGTGTGTGTTCATCCTGTAAACTGTGTAGGGTTGGCATTTGAGGACGCGCTCTAGCTTAACTGTAGCCTAGAACTCTGTAAGTAACAACTGTGTAAAGATATCTTCAAAGATGAATATTTTCTGATTGTTAATTGAACTGCTTTCTGAACTGTTACTGTTAACTGAATGAATGTATGTCTTCTATTCTGAACTGTATTATGGCATCCTTAGCAACTACTGTTACTGCTACTGTTACAGAGATCTTTGTCGGTTCCCATGTTTGGAACCATTACTGATGGCCATCATTGACTGCTCGGTCTTTTAAGACCTACTGTTTACTGTACTGCTATGCTAATGGATGTGCCACATATGATTGTTATGACTGAATGATTGAAATACTGATTTAATGAATTGTTTTCATTACTGTAAGGACATTCATTCTTAACCTCTTTACACATTATGTTATTCACTGGGCTTTAGCTCATTGTTTATATATATATTTAGGTGTACAGGTACCAGACCGGAGCTAGGAGCATGGTTTAGACCTCCTTTTTTGTCAAGCCAACCACTGTGCCTCACTGCGAGGTTCCGAGCCTGCCAAGCTATGGGTTAGGGGTGTTTTAATTTCCCCCGTCTGTCTCTGTATCTGTTTTGTAATAACTGCATAGATTGATAGCACTGTACTGTACTATTTAACAAGGATTAGGTCCCTGTTCTGATCGACTTTAAATGTTGTACATACTGTTCTGTACTGTTCATGTATATACGTATGAAAAATCTTTTTGCATACAGACTCACAGCTCATTGGACATTGTTTATTTACTGTTTTGGTTTCCGTCATGCCCCTGTACTCTGTATTACTGTCTTACTGTTACGGTGCTAAACCCATAGGGGCGGGTTTGGGTGGTGACAGTGTTCCTTTGCTAGAGGCAGGGTAAAAAGGCCAGTCAGGCACAGATCATCAGTTCAACAGTGTTCGGATCAGTGATCATTATCCACCTCACCTATGCGCAGTTGGGTTGACATATCTGTTTCCACCTCAGAAAGGGGATACACACTTATTCAGTTAGATCAGCAGTTTTCAGTTAGCATGGAAGAGATGATGCGTCAGGTCTAGGAAAGTATGAAAACCATGCAGCAGGACGCTGTTCGTCAAGCAGAATTTGCCAAACAACAGGCCAAGGTCATGGCTCAACAGGTAGAGTTAATTGCCAGGCTAAAACAGCAAACCGGAGCATCCGCTTCACACCAAGCTTCTCCCCCACCAAGAGTGCCAATACTCGGGGAGACAGCTAATGTCTAGGAAGATACGGACATTCCAACAGGGCTGGCTCCACCCCCAATCCTACCTCAACTACCCAAGGCATAGACCAACCTGCCGGATTCTCCCTTTGAGTTCAAGGTGGACCCCACGGCACTAAAAGTAAGCAAGCTTGAAAAGTTATTCAAGAAATCTTAGGGTGTGAAGTCCATTCTGGACATTGAGGATGGGTATATCGATTCGGCCGTGACTCTGTCGGACCGATTCAAAATGCCGCATATCGACTGTTTCGATGGCTCTGGAGACCCAATGGTGCACCTTCACCTGTTTTCCGATATCCTGAGGCCAATGGGTTTGACCATAGCCCAGAAGTTGTCTCTCTTCGGCCGAACCATGTCTGGGATGGCCGCAATCTGGTATGCAAAATTAGAGGACTTTGTGAAATGGAACTAGGAAGAGTTGGCTGAGGCCTTTATTGCTCAATACTCCTACAACACACAGATCGAGGTCACAACTCGTGATCTTGAAGTCACCCGCCAAGAACCAAATGAGGGTTTCTCAGAGTTTGTGACGAGATGGATAGCAAAGGCCTCAATGATGACTACAAGGCCTTCCGACAAAGATCAGATCGGGATGATTGTTCAGAATTTGCATGGCAAGTTGTTGCAAAAGATGGTGGTTCTACCTCTGTTTACCTTTCCAGCCCTTCATGAAATGGGGCTTTAAATCGAGGATGCCATCAGACAAGGAATCTTTGTGGAAGATGATGAGCCTTTGTAGAAGAATGTCGTTCGCAGTTCCAATACTACTACTGATGGTAGCACAGCTGCGAAACGCTCAGAAGTAGACACTATCGCCACTTCCCTCAATGGCCAAAAACCAACCACTTCAAATCGACCCCAAGCCCGAAAGTTCAATCCTCTTTACATGAGTCTCTCCCAAGCTTTGAAAAAGCTACAAGAAGAAGGGCACCTAGAACTCCTAGAACCCCAGCCCCTTTCAAATCCTCTTCCACCAAGATATGACCCAGCTAAATACTGTGCCTATCATCAACAACACGGTCATGATACGAACCGTTGCATCCACCTCCGTCATAAGATTCAGGATCTTATTGACGAAGAGACCCTAGCTCCACCCAAAGGACCTCAGGTCAGTACTGACTCGTCATCTCCCCAACTCAACCTCATCCATATACTACCATCCACCTTCGACCCCAGCATATACATCACCCCAGCCCATTTACCCAAGCCTGAGGTGTTCATTCCGGAAAGCATGGACTTATGCATGATGGGTGCACCTGAACTCCAATCATCTCAAACCCGTGAACCCACTACTTCTGAGTTAATGAGAATGATTGAAGATCTTTAAAGAACTGTGACAGATCTGGCCTCCGGGACATTGGCTCTATCATCGGCCACATCACTTGCTAGGAGTTTCACGACAAAAGGCTTCCCAATCTTAGGACAAGTTGTATTGGAAGAAGGCTAATCCCTTGGCAAAGTGGAGGCCAGTAGTAAGAACAAGGTAGGGGCAGGCATTGATCCCCATGAACACCTTTTGTGGGCTATGGAGGCTTTGAAAGCGGAAGGGCTAAACAAACAACAAGTGTTGCAGTTGTTACAAAGATTGTGAAGGATACTTTTGTCACTCAGAATGAGAGTAGTTCGAAGTAAGGGGAAAACCGGGAGAAGGGTTATCGTACCAGAAATGATCTTTTGAGCTCTAATCCTGCACTCGGAAGAGATCGACAAACCAGGCCAGCACCTGCCAATCCCTTTGCTGGTGCGTCCAGCAAAAATCCAGAAACTTTGAAGTACCAACCCCGAGGTCAGAAGGTCTTCCATGACCTCTATATGCCTTTGTCCAAAGCTCTCCAAATCCTTGTTGGACAAGGCCATCTCAAACCCCTTGAGCCTCGGCCTCTCCTGAATCCCCTTCCGGCTACGCATGATGCTGCCCAATACTGTGCCTTCCATCAACAAACCGGTCATGGCACCGACAATTGCTTTCGTCTTCGCCACGAAGTGCAAGATTTGATTGACAACGGGGTCATTGCCGCGCCAAGCTCGGCAAAGTCTATCGGCACTGGATCGGTGAACTTGGGGGATAATGTGACCATGTGATCGGGGGATGAACCAGCTGCGGGTGGCGCTCGATTTACTCTAGACGTGGGAATGGCACACACTGTTTTGAGCAATATGCAAATACTAGTTTTTGTACTTTCTGACTTAGGTATTGGGTCAGTTTTGTTATTTTGTATATAGTCAGTCTTTTTGTACTGAGTCAGTCGGGTCTGTCTGGTTGTATCGAGTCAGTCCTGTTGCGTTGAAGTCGGGTGATTCCGGGGGTGTTACCTCGGACATCACTATCTTGTTTTGTGTTTGTCTTTTTGCTTTCTTTTGAGTCTGTTTCTGCCTTGGAGCCCGTTATGCCAACAGATTTGAACGAAACAGCAGTGATTTTCACACTCTTGTGTTTGCTTCTGCCTTGCGCCAGTTGTGCCAGAAGTTTGAATGAAACGGCAGTGCATTTCACCTGCTCTTTTGTGCCTTTAAGCCATTATATTGACCTAAGTTTTTCAAAACTTTTCGAACAATGTGTTGAAAACAAAGAGGAAGGAATTCCTCGGGATTTGTAAAAATTTGATCAAGTGAGAGAAAGAGAGGCATGTTAATCCCTTAATGAATGAGATCATGTTTGTTAATGTGAGTACTGAGAATGATCCTGGCTTGATCCCGATTGGTTCTGCATTGTCTTCGACGCGAGCGATTAGTCGCTTTGTTAAAAGATTTCAAAAAATGTTTTGCGTGGTTCTACGAAGACCTATGTGGAATCACTCTTGAGATTGTGAAGCTTAGGATCGCTCTTAGCCTCGAGACTTAACCCTTTTGTTTCCAAACCTTGAACCTTAATTCAGAATGTCCAAACGGTCAACCACAATGTAAGGCCCGTGTGGCCGGATCAGAAGCAGCCCATGAACTAGGGGCAAGAATATCAAATGTGATCAAAGGAAGCTTGCGAAGCTAGATCAAAAGCAGCCCTTGAACTAGGGGCAAAAATGTCAAATGAGCTCGAATAGTCAAAAATGGGGTCATTGCTCAAGCTAATGAAGATCGGCAAGAATGCCAAATCCTAGAAGGGAGAAAGGAATAAAGTATTGCTAAAGGATAACCGAGTTCCTATCCACAACACTAGGGGCAAATTCAGCCCCCTATTGGATGGACTCCTACATTGTCAGCGAACAGCAGCCATTCTCCTGGATTCAAATCACTTCAGGATCTCAAAACCATTTGACATGGACAAAGCTACACTTTTACCCTTGAGAGGCTCGCTGGGCCGAAAACCCGAAAGGGCGACCCAGGTAAAAGTTAGAGCAAGAAAAAGAGCAAAAGAACAAAAAAAACTAGGGGCGAGAATATTAGATGTGATCAAAGGAAGCTTGCAAAGCTAGATCAAAAGCAGCCCTCGAACTAGGGGCAAAAATGTCAAATGTGCTCAAAAAGTCAAAAATGAGGTCATTGCTCAAGCTATTGAAGATCGACAAGAATGCCAAATCCCAGAAGGGAGGAAAGAAGAAAGTATTACAAAAGGATAATCGAGTTCCTATCCACAACACTAGGGGCAAATTCAGCCCCCTATTGGATGGACTCCTACATCGTCAGGGAACAGCAGCCATTCTCCTGGATTCAAATCACTTCAGGATCTCAAAACCATTTGACATGGACAAAGCTACACTTTTACCCTTGATAGGCTCGCTGGGCCGAAAACTCGGAAGGGCGACCCAGGCAAAACTTAGAGCAAGAAAAAGAAGAAAAAAAAAATGCAAAGAATGAAAAAAAAAAGAAAATAAGAAAAATGAAGAAACTGAAAAGAAAAGATGAAAAAGAAAAAAGAAGAAAATAAATGAAAAGAATTGAAATGAAATGAAAAGAATTGAAAAGAAAAGAAGAACAAAACTCGCAAGGTTGAAAACCCAGAAAGGGCGGCCTTGGCAAAAGTTAGAGCACAAAAGGAGAGGTTAATACCGAGTGTACCTTAGCCTCCGAACTACGCAAGGCTTGATTCCCATGTTTGGGATACGTAGGTAACTTCATTCTGAAGTCTAGCCGTAAAACACTTCAAATTCGACTGTGTCCATGTGACGTTTTGGTCTTTGTCTTCTCTGTATCCGAGAATTTGGTTGTAATTGTCACTGTGAAGACTGGTTGCCATGTGCTGCGGCGCTATTCAGACTAGGGGCAACTTTCCGTTGCCGTGCAGTGCTGCGGTGCTATTCAGACTAGGGACAACTTTCAGTTGCCATGCAGTGCCGTTCAGACAAGGGACAATTTTTCATTATTTTGGATCTGAGGTTGTGCATCTCAAGAGTAAATTCTGCGCTCGTTGAGCAGTGGCCATTTGTAAAAACAGTTTTGAGAATTTTTAATGAAGTTGACTAATTTTCTCGAAAATTACTCCATTTTTCCAAAACTAGACCATTTCTTGAACCCAAAAAAGGAAATTTTTCAGTGCTCATAACCGACTTCCATGATTTCAAATCAGAAAATCGAACAAGCATGTTAATCTAACTCTCATTTTGGTCAAAATTGTTTTAGTAGAAAGCCAAAAACAAAAAAAATGGTCAAAATGCTGAACTACGGACACAGTTGAGCCAGGTTTTCTGTCGTTTCCCCATTGCCAACATACTCGCCTAGAAGGGCACTCATACCTGCCGGAAAAGGGTACCACTGAAGCTAACCACAAAAGGGCAGAAAGCTCTCACATCCTCTAAGCAGCGAGGTGTCGAGCCAAGTGCGAAGCACGAACTGGAATGGATCAAGATATTCACTGTTCTGAACAAGAACAAGAATATGGTAGAATACCAGGGGCAAGAGCCCATAACTTCCTGCTTATCCATTAACCACCCAGGGGAGGGATAAAAAATGAGAGATTGAAGAATAGAGAGATGTGCGCTGAGAGAAAAAGTGAGGAAAAGAGCTTTTTCAGAAAAACAGAGCTTAAGGGCCGAGTGATGTGAGAATCACAAGTGAGAAAGGGTGGGAAACAATACCCGGAGAAACTGGCTCCTCGTGCACCGAGAGGTCTCTTGCCTTTATAACACAGCTGAGTGTTGTGTTTGTGTGTTTTTGTTTGTTTCGATTCTTGTTTTGAGTCATTTGAGTGTCAATAGATATTTTTAGGTTGTTCTACCTTTTGTTTTCCGTTGTTGAGTCGTTTTAGCTGTGGTCAGTTGTAGGCTCAATACTCGGTTGAGAACCCTTTTCTCATCTCGCTTTTAAAAAATCGTTTTGTGCTCAGAGTGCCGTGCTATTCTCCACATTTGTGCAAAACAGAATTTGTTCTTTCATAAAACCGCAGGGTTCAACCCAGGTCATATGAGAACAGTAAAAACCAGGACCCATCTGAAGTTATGAAAGTTCCGGGCTGCAAAGCAAAAGAAAAGAGGGAAAATTTGGAGCGCCTGAGCTTGTTTCAACTTCTGCAAGTTCTATCACTACATCCCATGTGTTCGGAATGAGCTGTGTACCGAATAAACCGAGTACTGTGTTATGAGCTATGTGTTCAGAGTGGAACAGTAAAAACCAGGACCCATTTGAAGCTATGAAAGTTCTGGACTGCAAAGCAAAAGAAAAGAGGGAACATTTGGAGCGTCTGAGCTTGTTTCAACTTCTGCAAGTTCTATCACTACATCCCATATGTTCAGAATGAGCTGTGTACCGAATAAACCGAGTACTGTGTTATGAACTGTGTGTTCAGAGTGAGCAGTGTGCTGTTACGGGCCGTGTGTTCAAAATGACCAGAATACTGTGTTATGAGCTGTATGTTCAAAAGAAACAGAGTACAGTGTTACGGGCTGTGTGTTCAAAATGAGTAGTGTGCTGTATGAGCTGTGTGTTCAGAGTGAACAGAATACAATGTTGATTATTTCAAAGCCAGAATGGCAATTAGATGTGCTCTTCCTGAGTACCATTCCCTACCGGAGGCATCTTGGCTGTGTTTGCAATGAGTTCCTAGGGAAAGTTATGAATATGATCAGGATGAAAAAAGGCATTTGTGGTTTCTACATGCAGATGTTGCTCCTTGTCAGCATTTCAGAACCTTTATATTGTGAGTTGAAGGTAAGTATTCGAAGAATACAAGAAGAGATCCTCGTTAGAGTAAAGCGGTTTACCGCCACTCACTCCATGAGGTGCATTCTAAAGTGCCGCTTTGTCTGTTTATTGTATTCCCTAAACATCATGCTTTACATTGCTTGTAACATGTACTGTATCATCGCACTTATTGCGTTTATTTGCATCTTGTGTTATCTTGTATCATTTATCCTTTTACGTTGAGCTGCGTTTAGGATCGTTGTCCTCCGGGACTTTCTCAGGTTGCGCCGAGCATGCACCTGATAGTTTGTTGGACCACCTCTCACGATTTCAGCGTGGTTTGAATGTCCCATTCCTTACGCGATTTCAGCGTATTTGGAATTTATCTCAGGACGCCTGATGCGCGGGCCTGGGCGGGTTTTATCTCAGGTTGCGTTGTAGACACGCTGGGCGGGTTATTGGACCTCCTCTCACGATTTCAGCGTGGTTAGAGTGTCTCGTTCCTTACGCGATTTCAGCGTGTTTGGAATTTATCTTAGGATGCCTGATGCGCGGGCCTGGGCAGGTTTTATCTCAGGTTGCTTTGTAGACGCGCTGGGCGGGTTGTTGGACCTCCTCTCACGATTTCAGCGTGGTTTGAGTGTCCCGTTCCTTACGCGATTTCAACGTGTTTTGAATTTATCTCAGGGCGCCAGATGTGCAGGCCTGGGCGGGTTTTATCTCAGGTTACGTTGTAAACGCGCTGGGCGGTTTGTTTTGGACCTCCTCTCACGATTTCAGCGTGGTTTGAGTGTCCCTTTCCTCACGCGATTTCAGCGTGTTTGGAATTTGACTTAGGTTGCGTCGTATGCACTCCTAATTGTTTGTTTTTCCTCCTCTTATGATTCCAACATGGTTGGAGTATTTTCCTCTTTGCATTCACCATTGCATTTTGCATGCATTGTATCATGCTATCTTGCGCACCTTACCTGCACTCATTAGTGCATTGTTCGCGCTTTCTTGCGCACCTTACCTGCACTTGTTAGTGCATTGCATTATTCATGCTTTCGTGCACATCTTACCTGCACTTGTTGGTGCATTGCTCGCACCTCACTTGTACTTATTAGTGTATAGCATCACACTGTCTTGTACACTCTCTGGTCTGGGAGACCTTAAATCCTGCATCTTCATTCGCACTGTCTTGTGCATTCGCTAGTCTAGGAGACCTTAAATCCTCTAAAGGTTCAATTCCTTTGGTGTTTGTCGTGCCCGAACGACTTCCAGTGGTCTGGTATAGCCACCTGCCTGTGTTTGCGGTGAGTTCCTAGGAGACCAACTGAAACGGTGGAAACTAGAGTTTGAATGGCTCATGCCTAGAACACAAAGGTTCAGGATTTCCGAGACTAAAGTTTAGTTTAAATACCCACGGGTATATCCTCGACTTGAAATCTGTATGGCAGTCCCATAGATTGAGATAGCATGTGTATGCACCTCAATTCTGGATACTGAACCAACCTAGTCTGTCACCCTGTTGGAGAATAAGGAAAGTTGCGACCATGGCCAGGGATTAAAGTAGTACCTGTGGTTCAACCAAGAAGAAGCAAACGATCCCCAACAGCATGAGGTGAGTCATCACCAATTGCCCCTGCAAGGTACTTTCACTTCCCAACTACATTGCATTTTGTATATCTATTACGTCCATTGCATTTTACATAGCATTTACCGCATGCATTCGCTGCATATCCATTGTATCGCCTATATCCTTTCCATGTTAAGCTTAGTCTAGCATGTGTCCATACTTTTCGCGTTAAAGCATGGTTATGTGTTTATGTGTACGCACCTATTCCACTAAGGAAATTGTGGTTTAAGGGTGACAGCACCATTTCTGTATTACACGTGGTTTGTTTGTGTCCATGCCTTTTCTAGGCAAGGTATGGTTTGGCCGCGTGCCTTATTCAATTCATCCATTGCATCCATTGCATTGTATTTTAGTCTGTTGCATCCAGCATTTAGGATCAGAATCTTTTCTCAGCAGATCATTCCTCACTTATATCATGTCACCCACTTGTATTTTGTGTTCTGTCTACGACACGCATAGTTCTGCATGTGTACGCGCCTATTCCACTAAGGAGATTGTGGTTTGAGGGTGTCGGCACCTTTTCTATTGTAGGCACGAAGTTTAATCTTGCATCTCCATCCTTTCATGATATTTGCGTGGTTTTGTACTACTCGTGGTTTGATCATCTCAAATGCATTGCATATCATTTGCATTGTTTTCATAATATTGCATATCATTTGGCATTGCTCGCGCTATTTTGCGCACCCTTACCTGCACTTGTTAGTGCATTACATCGCGCTACGATATTGTATGTATGGTTCATTTGAAGTTGGTGCGACCAAACGAACCGGACGGTATTGTATTCTCCATGTGAGACGTAACGAAAGTTGTATAATTCTCCTACATCATAACTGCATGAAATGTAGTTTGATTTGCCTTCTTGCTTAAAACTGTCGCATTTATTGTGAATTTCTGCTTCATTACAGCTTTCTTTGCATGATTCTTACTGCATGAAATGCAGTTTGATTTGCGTGGCATTCTTGCTTAAAACTGTTGCATTTATTGTGAATATTTGCTTCATTACAGCTCGCTTTGCATAATCATGAGTTATGTTCGGCTTTGTGCATATCGTTTTGCATTTTGCCCCTACTTGCGGGCACATCTCTTACTTATCCCGCCTGTTTGTCTAAGTCTTCGGCCTTGTCAAAAATGAGTCGTCTCTGGGCTTTGACATTCACTCCCGTCATGTATGACTTTCGAGTTCTGTCAAAGAGGGGCAACTGTAGACACCCTATTTTTGACCGACCTTAAGAGTCAGACGTCATCGATTGAGCGCTCGGTGATGGTGCATGTTGTGCTCGTTCTGAGGTTTTGGAGTTTCGGCTGAGAGCCTTACCCTCGGACCTCAGGACCCTTTTGTGCTTTGCCTCGGTTTGCAAACCAGATCTTGTTTTCTCTTCCCGAAAGGAGGGAGAGGTCTCGTAGGCCATCTCTCAGTGGCCGTAGGCTACTTTTCATGGTCGTAGGCCGCTTTTCCCGTTTGGAGACCAGTTTTCGATTTTCGGAGCCGTCGGCCGTGCGCCTCGGTTCGGGACCGCTAAACTTTCTCTGTTTGCTCCGGGTTTTGGCACACACCTTGTTTCCTCTCTCTAGAGGGACACTGTGGCCCGGGAGACCACCTTTGTGGTCACACGCCACTTTTGATGCTTAACAGCCTGTTTTCGGGGCACCTGGCTGCGCGTTTTGACCCCCGAACCCTCGTTTTGCATCCGTCTCGGTTCATTTTTGGCATGGACCTTGTTTTCATTGTTTGGAAGGTGGTACAAGGGTGGGAGACC
>NW_021026268.1:1023832-1035196 GCF_004153795.1 Camellia sinensis
GAAGGGCCCGCTCGAGCGTCAAAATCCCCGCTCGAGCGTGAGGGCCAAAATCTGGGCAACTACTCTTGGTTTCTAAGTTCAACCAACCTGTTTCAAACTCGCCCAACACAACTCAAGACTCGAATGCCAGGAGTAAAGGATGTAAACAAGACATATACAACTACCAACTCCACGGAACCTAAGCCCAGGTACAACAGTTAAAGAAAAGGGGAAACCGGGATCGCTATATTGCTGCCCTGCTCTTCTTTTGCTTTACTTTCCTTTTTACTGGTAGTTTAAGCACATTACACTGCCTCAAGCAGGTTTTACTTTTTCAAAAGTGTGTATTTTTACAAAACACATGTGGGAAATGAAACAGCCATTTTGTTCAAAATGGTGTTACATTTGTGCTTTCTATGCATCGCATCGCATGGTATCACATAACAATGTGAACGAAATTGAACTTGGTTTGAAAATTGAGCACTTGCATCGTAATAATCAGGTAGTGAACCGACTTACAACTCGATAAACAAAGAACCCGATTAGCAACACAAAGACTTAAGGAATGTGAAATACAACTCGATAAGCAAATTTACAACAACTCGATAAGCAAATGGCCGTGACGCCGCAAAAATCATCATCGGAGAGCATTGGAAGTGGTGGCATTCCCCAAATTCTCAGCATGTTCAACATGTAAACAACTCAGGGAGCAAGAAGGAATACCACCGGCCACAGGGGAAAGCCATCGGCCTCAAGAAATGGCCATCGGCCAGAATTTTTGATCAATCGGCCAAAAGTGGTGGTCGGTCGGCACTATATTTGGCCAGCCGGCCACAAATGGCAAGGACCAGCAGAATGCTGACATCTGTCCTCCACTCAACCTTATCCCCTACAAAAGGCCTCAGCTTCATAGTTTTCCTCAATTCCACACTGATTTGCTCCAAATGGAAGAGTTTCTTTCTCAAAATCTCACAGCTTGGATTGCCAACTTGGATGGTTCGGAAAAGTTAAATTTCCGGGGCTTTGGCATAAATGCACTATTCACGCTGAGTCGCACTCCGCTGCACTTTTCGTTTCTCCATGCCGTGGCAAGGTTTTGGAATCCGGTAACACATGTCTTTAGCTTTGGCGGGCAAGAGGTGTGTCCTACCTTCGAAGATCACGTCTTTAGCTTTGGTGGGCAAGAGATGTGTCCCACTTTTGAAGACTTTCAAGTTTTAATGGAATCCGAGCGTAAGGAAGAGATTTTGCCACAATTCCATTTCGGCCACGCCTAAGCCTTGGGACGAATGTGCGGCCTTACTTTGCATGATGCTCGATCATTGATTCACAATAGAGAGCTGGATATTTCGAGTTTGATTTGTCAATTTTCTGATGCCGGTGACCGCAGTGACCATCATTGGCAAGGCTTTCGGCGACATGCCCTTTGTTTGTGCATGTTATCTCAATTCCTGTTTGTCTTGGGCTCCGGAGGGTCTAGCGTTCGGTTGATCGAGGTTGCCCAAGGTTTGAAGGAGGGCAAGAGCTGCATTGCCATGATATTGGCTGAAACATTGATGGGCTTAGACGCTTTCCATCGCCGAGAGACGACCAGATTTGCGGGGAGTCCACTATTGTTGCAAGTAATGTTTCCCACCCAATCTCATATATGTATTGCTCACATCACTCGGCCCTCGGTTTTTTCTCACAAAACCCTTTTCTCACTTTTCTCTCATCGTACATCTCTCTATTCTTTATTCTCTCATTTTCCATCCCTTTCCAGGTGTGGTTGATGGATAAGTTGTAGGTCGTGGACCCTTGCTCAGCATACTCAGCTTGCGGTTTCTTCTTCCGACAACGTCTAGTCGATGCCATTGATGAGGGCTGGTGGTTTGATTGGATGTATAGCTTGCCCGCAGACCGCATTACTTGGCGGTGTCCTTGGCTCAACCTACCGGCAATGGGCTATAGCATGTCCCGGCAGACTGGGATTCAGTTGATTGGCTTTACTCACTGTGTGTTCTATTTCCCATTCCGGTTCCAGCGCCAGTTCGGCCATGATCAGACTTGCCCGGCAGAGGGGATAGAGTATCCAGCTGCATTCCCAGCCCGAGGTGCACAGCTTGCTCGGCAGGCCACAGCATGGAGGACTAGAGAGCTCCTGGTCCCCGCTCCTACTTTCAGTTGCACTTTGTCTGACGAGTGCATAGATTAGCTCAATGAAGAGGCGCAGATTGGGCCCAGCTTGGCATCAGAGGCTTCGACCAGCTCTGGGAGGGGGCGCAGGAACACCTGACCTATCTATGCACCGGATTTATTGCTTTATTAGTACTTTCAAGTTTTCTTTATGAATGTACTAAAAAGCAATTTCAATTTGTATGCAAGAGCAGGAGAACTCTGTATTGAAATCAATGAAATTGAAGGCTGTGGGTACTGAAAATTTTCCGCTTTGGTCCAAAAATGGTCTTAGTTGTAAAAAGATTAATTTGGACAAAGTCGATTTTTATTAAAACTTTTCAAAACCATTTTCGATATGGATCAGAACTGGACATACCTGAAATCTGTCACTGAGATGCACAACCCCGAATTCCAGCAACTGGAAAGTTGCCCCTAGTCTAAGTAGCACTGTACTGGAGATTACAACCAAAGCTCTTGAATGCTGAATAGACAAAGATGACCAAGATGATCAAATGGACAAAGTTGATCGGGGAAAAAGTTTATGGTGGACTTCAGGATGAAGTTGCCTATGTATCTCAAAGATGGGAATCAAGCCTTACGTAGTTCAGGCTTGGGTTCACTCGAGTATTTTCACTCTCCTTTTGCGCTCTAACTTCTGCCAAGACTGCCCTTTGCGGGTTTTCAACCTTGCGAGCTCAGTTTTTATAATTTCTAATTTTTCATGCTCTAACTTTTGCCTAGGTCGCCCTTTCTGGTTTTCGGCCTAGCGAGCCTCTCAGGGGTAATATTTCTTCAACTTGTCCATATTGATCGACTGTGAGAACTCTAGGCCATCTAGGTCCATCAGAACCACAGCTCCACCTGACCAGATAGACTTGATGATGTGAGGGCCAGTCCAATTGGGTCTGAACTTGCCCCTAGGGTCATGAACGGGAGCTCAATTGTCCTTGAGCACCAAATCTCATTCCTTCAAATTCTGGGACTTGACTTTTTTGTTGAAAGCCCGAGCAATTCTGCGCTGATAACCTTGAACATGGTACAGTGCTTTCAGTCTGCGCTCGTCGAAGAGCATGAGTTCCTCGAATCTGCTCTGCTGCCAATCTGCCTTGGCTATCTGACACTCGACCAGTACTCATAAAGATGGAACCTCAATCTCAATAGGTAGACCTACCTCCATCCCATAAACCAATGAATACGAAGTCACCCCAGTAGAAGTTCTAATCGAAGTCCGGTAGCCCCACAGAGCAAATGGCAGCTTATCTGGCCAATCCCGGTAGGTTTCCACCATCTTCAGCAGTATGTGTTTGATATTTTTGTTGGCAGCCTCAACCGCTCCATTGGTTTGCGGCTGGTATGTGGATGACTTATGAAAATCCACGTTGTACTTTTCCAACAAGTCAATCACTTCCTTCTTGAAGTGGAAACCATTATCTGAAATGATCTCGTTCTTACCCCATAACGACAGATGATGTTGTTCCTAATAAACTTTGCAACGTGCAAAGCTTTCAACACCGCATAAGATTGGGCCTCAACCCACTTCGTGAAATAATCTATCGCGACTAGGATGAACTCATGCCCATTCGACCATTTTGGAGTGACAGCCCCGATCACATCGATTCCCCAAACTGAAAATGGCCATGGCGAAGTCATATTGCACAGCTTCGACGGTGGAATGTTCATGCGGTTTGCATGGATCTGACACTTGTGGCATCGCCGAACAAAGCCGATATAATCCTCCTCCATGGTGGACCAATAATAACCTTGTTTGAGGATCTTCCGCGCTAGCATTACCCTGTTCATATGCGCACCGCATTCCCCTCCATGGATGGCCTCCATCAGGCGTTTGTCTGAGGATCTTCCGAGCCAACATCACCCCGTTCATGTGTGCACCACATTCCCCTCCATGAATGGCCTCCATTAGGCGCTTTGATTCTTCGGCTTCAACGCACAACTTATGCATTCCCAAATGACCTCTTTTATACAATTTACCTCTGCAGATGATGAACTGAACGGCCATTCTTCTTATTGCCCTTTTATCTTTGGCATTTACCCCTGGTGGATATGCTTTCTTCTCCAAGAAATTCCAAATATCGTAATACCGGGGGTTCTCATCCTGAACCTCATCTATAGCGGCAATCGACTCGTAAGCTGGCACAAAATTCTGGTCAATAATGACTGGACGCATCCGGACTCCAAACGGGATGTCTATCATGGAATATAGAGTTGCTAGCGAATCTGCGAACCTGTTGTTTTCCTTTAGTAGATGAGTGAAGTTTAGCTTTTCAAACCGAGGAATTAGCAAGTCCAAGGTCTGGTGGTACATTATCATCTTTTCCTCTTTGACTTTCCAGTCTCCTTTTGCTTGAGACACAACAAGGTTCGAGTCCCCGATGACGTCCAACCGTCTTGCCCTTAGTTCCAGGGCTGCTTCTAGACTGGCAATGCATGCCTCATATTCTGCTTCGTTGTTCGAGACTTTGAATCGGAGTTTAAATGCTAAAGGGATATGGGAATTGTCAGGCACTATCAGCAATACCCCTATCCCATACCCGTATTGGTTCAATGCTCCGTCAAAACACATCGTCCAAGCCTCATCTTCGATATGCAAAATGGCCTCATCTGGGAATAAATACTCAACTGCTTCACCTCCTTCCACAGGATGATCAGCTAAGAATTCTGCTACTGCCCTTCCCTTGACTGACTTGCGCGTCACATATTTCAGATCGAATTCTGAAAGTAACAGCAACCAACGAGCTAGTCTACCCGTAAGCGCCGGTTTCTCGAAAAGATATTTGATGGGATCTAGTCATGAAACCAACATTACGGAGTGAGCTAACACGTAGTGTCGCAGCTTCCTGGTAGCCCATACCAAAACTAGGCAAGCTTTCTCTAACAGCGTGTAACGAGTCTCGTACTCTAGCATCTTCTTGCTCAGATAGTAGATGGCTCTCTCCACTTTGTCCTCTGATTCTTGTGCGAGCATACAACCCATTGTAGTCTCAGTTATTGAAAGATACAGAATCAACGACTTCCCCGACTCAGGCAGTGACAGCACAAGTGGGTTCTGTAAGTATTCCTTGATCTGTTCAAAAGCAGCTTGGCATCGGCCGTCCCACGGAATTTCTTTCCTTTCTTCAGGAGGCCAAAAATTGGCTCACAAGTCAAGGTTAATTTTGAGATAAACCATCTTATGAATTGCACTTTACCCAGAAAGCCTCGCACCTCCTTTTCAGTCTTCGGTGGTGGCATTTCTAAGATGGCCTTGATTTTGGAAGGGTCGACTTCGATATCTCTCTGTGTAATTAGGAACCCCACCAGTCCGGGCGGATCCTTCTGAGTTTCTGTTTGATGGGTCGGGCCTCGGGGTCAAGAGGGATCCGGTGCTGTACAATCTCAGGATCGATTCCAGGCATGTCTTCGTAGGACCACGCGAAAACATCTTTGAAATCTTTTAATAAAGCGACTAAGCGCTCGCGTTCCTCTGAAGACAACGTGGACCCGATCTGGACCAGCCGCGGGTCCTTCTCAGTACCAATATTCACAGTAGTGATTTCGTCCATTAAGGGTTTAACAAATCTCTCCAGCTCTTGCTCAATTAGGCGTTGCAAAACCGGAGGAATTTCTTCCTCGTCGTTTTCATCAAAATTTTGAAAGTCTGAGCTAATGCAATAAATCAAGGGCACAGAAAAGTACTCAGAAACTACAGCCACATCATTCTCATTAAGCACATCCAAATCGTCCGATTTTTCTGTTACAACAGACTCAAAAGAGAAAGAAAAAGACGACTTAGATAGGACTGTGGCATCCGGGTTGTCACCCCCAGGAATACCGAACTCAGACTCAGTCGAGCTGGAACCTGATTCTGACTCACAAGACTCGGTGGAATCAGATTCCGGCTCACTACCTGACCCGGCCTCAGACTCCACTTTCTTACTCTGCTCAGCCTCAGTTAATGGGTCTGTCTGCTCTTCGGCAACGTCATCCCTGGATAACTACAGGTCGAAGAAGATCTCAAACCCTGGCACGCGCTTCCTCTCCGCGTTCAACCATGGCTCTGGGAAGCCACAAAATGGAAAGTCCTCCCCCTTCCGGACGAAGTGTCCGTTTAGGGTACCCTGAATGGGTCGGTGCATTAACTCGTATGGCTTCCCTGCCTTCTTCGCTCTGGCTCTCCCAGCCATCTCCTTACCTTTCCTCACCCAATCCTCTTTGGTGGGCAGATAACCCAAGCCAAAGGTATATGGGTTGTACGGCACTTCGGCTGATACTGCAATGCCCTTCCGGCCACTCTTCCCTAATCCCATCCCGGGGATGTGTTGAAGCTTGTTCATGAGGTATATTGATTGTGCGCTGACATACACCCCCTCATCAACAGCCAAGATGTTCTACACGACTTGGGCCTCAACCAAAGTGAAACCGGATAAGAACACATCTTCCATACCGTGCTCAATTTCCAGGACTGGCGTAGATACCTTCGGTGGTGGATGGATCGATGAATTCCCAAAAACAATGGCTACTCCCTTCCCATGGGGGTATTTCAACATCTGATGCAGAGTGGACGAAACTGCCTTTACTTGGTGCAACCACGGTCGCCCTAAAAGTAGATTGAAGGTCGCAGGAACTTCTAAGACGTGAAAGTCTACCTCATGCTGTCCCGGCCCAACCTTGGTCTGAATTTGCACAATCCCCTTTACCTCTCTGCTTGTATTATCATACGCCCTTATCACCTGGGTGGTTGGCGCAAAGTCTGCGGGTTTCAACCCAATTGCATAGGCCGTCCTTGCCGGGCACACATTGATGACGGATCCGGTATCAACAAGAACCACCGGTATCCATTTGTTCTTACACTCCACAGAGATATAGAGTGGCTTATTGTGGTTCGCACCCTCAGGTGGCAATTCTTTGTCGGAGAAAGTCAACATCGGGGTAGCCCCTCCCGAAAAAACTAAACCCACTAATTGTTCCGGCGTGGTTTCTATTGAGAGCTTGGCCTTATCCATTGCCGATAGGACGGCCTGTCAATGAACACGTGAAGCCATAAGCAGTCCCCAGATGGAGATGTCTGTCTGTATCCTTTTCAATTGCTTCAGCACAGCCTCGTCTTCAAGTTGCTTCTCTTTTTGTTTCTCAACCTCCTTATCCTTTCCAGACGCCTCTGGCTGATCTAGGTGCGAGGGCTTGAAATACCGCCCGCTCCTTGTCATATGATCGACTTTGCCGATGTACCAGGTATCGTCTAGCTAGTTGCTTTCCCAATCCTCATTTGTGTGGGCAAGACATAAATCGTCGTCCTCCCCCCACATTCCATCGGCAGCCGACAGACACCTATCCGACTCCAGTATGGCTGTTCTTATATTCGCAGTATCTTCCGTCCACATGCTCGCAGTATTCTCTGTCCTCATACACACAGCACTTTCAGTTCCTGCATGGGCCTTAGCTTTCCTGATTCTCTCAGAATCCTCAAACCTTTCCTGTTCCAACTGCGTCAGTACAGCTGTTTGTTCAACAATTCATGTGTTCAAGATGCTCCAATCCTGAGCGAAATTCTCGACACCGACACTCTCCGGCGATGTACTCTGCTCTTTGGCCCTTCCGGCCGCCACTGACATTCTCGCTCCTGCCGGGCCTTGTTCTGGTTGGAATTTTTCCACAAAATTCGGTTGATCATCCAACCACCCGGTAGCCTCTGTCGATTCCTCATAATCAAACCAGTTGACTGCTGCGTCCCCTGGGTCTTGGTCATTGAAAAACTGGAGGTTGGCAAGGTCCTCTTCCATAACCGTCAAATTATCTGCCCTCTGCTCAAATCCATCCCCTCGGATCATACACAGCTCTGCCCTCTCCGACAATTCTACAATGGGCCGAACCTGGCCTACTGACAGAATATAATCACTTGGATTGTAGGCTTCCTCAGCAGAACTCCCAGATTCCTCAGATTCTGGCTCAACAATCCCATTCTCCTCTGAAATATCCCCTATTCTGTCTCCGACAGTCACCACCATTGGTTCGGGTTGGGTTCTGGAGATGTCCATCATGCACAAGTCAGTGCAGTTAGAAAGGAGCACCTCCGGCTTGGGTAGGTGGGATGGGGTGATATATATGCTAGAATCGTAAGACACGACCCTGGTCTAGATAAGGTTGATTCTTTTGGGAGGTGGAGCTTGGTGGTGCGGTGGGAGAGGGTTTGTTGTGACATTGGGTTTTTCGGGAGGCACAATCACCCTGTTACCAATGAGATCTTGAATCTCATGACGTAATCGGAAACATTGGTCGGTGTCATGACCGTGCTGCTAGTGAAATGCGCAATATTTGGCTGGGTTGTGGGTAGGGGGAAGTTTTTTCGGTAATGGCCGCGGCTCTAAGGACTTCAAGTGCCCTTTTTTGATTAAAACCCCCAGAGCTTTGGATAGGGGCATATAAAGTGGGGCAAAGGTTCTTTGGTTTTTGGGTGGATATTTGGCTATTTGTGTGTTACTTCCGGACGCACCAGAGAATGACGCAGCTGCCATGGTTCTCGGAGGGGTGTTGGTGGTGACCATGCTCACTTCTGAGGCTCTTGCGGTTGCAACGCCACTCTGGCCTGTATTGGTGTTACGGGTGAAAGTTCTCCTGGGTTGCTTTCTATCATTGTCAATCAAGCCCTGCTTCAAGGCATCCTCAATCTGTACTCCCATCTAATGGCTACTCCCTTCCCATGGGGGTATTTCAACATCTGATGCAGAGTGGACGAAACTGCCTTTACTTGGTGCAACCACGGTCGCCCTAAAAGTAGATTGAAGGTCGCAGGAACTTCTAAGACGTGAAAGTCTACCTCATGCTGTCCCGGCCCAACCTTGGTCTGAATTTGCACAATCCCCTTTACCTCTCTGCTTGTATTATCATACGCCCTTATCACCTGGGTGGTTGGCGCAAAGTCTGTGGGTTTCAACCCAATAGCATAGGCCGTCCTTGCCGGGCACACATTGATGACGGATCCGGTATCAACAAGAACCACCGGTATCCATTTGTTCTTACACTCCACAGAGATGTAGAGTGGCTTATTGTGGTTCGCACCCTCAGGTGGCAATTCTTTGTCGGAGAAAGTCAACATCGGGGTAGCCCCTCCTGAAAAAACTAAACCCACTAATTGTTCCGGCGTGGTTTCTATTGAGAGCTTGGCCTTATCCATTGCCGATAGGACGGCCTGTCAATGAACACGTGAAGCCATAAGCAGTCCCCAGATGGAGATGTCTGTCTGTATCCTTTTCAATTGCTTCAGCACAGCCTCGTCTTCAAGTTTCTTCTCTTTTTGTTTCTCAGCCTCCTTATCCTTCCCAGACGCCTCTGGCTGATCTAGGTGCGAGGGCTTGAAATACCGCCCGCTCCTTGTCATATGATCGACTTCGCCGATGTACCAGGTATCGTCTAGCTAGTTGCTTTCCCAATCCTCATTTGTGTGGGCAAGACATAAATCGTCGTCCTCCCACCACATTCCATCGGCAGCCGACAGACACCTATCCGACTCCAGTATGGCTGTTCTTATATTCGCAGTATCTTCCGTCCACATGCTCGCAGTATTCTCTGTCCTCATACACACAGCACTTTCAGTTCCCGCATGGGCCTTAGCTTTCCTGATTCTCTCAGAATCCTCAAACCTTTCCTGTTCCAACTGCGTCAGTACAGCTGTTTGTTCAACAATTCATGTGTTCAAGATGCTCTAATCCTGAGCGAAATTCTCGACACCGACACTCTCCGGCGATGTACTCTGCTCTTTGGCCCTTCCGGCCGCCACTGACATTCTCGCTCCTGCCGGGCCTTGTTCTGGTTGGAATTTTTCCACAAAATCCGGTTGATCATCCAACCACCCGGTAGCCTCTGTCGATTCCTCATAATCAAACCAGTTGACTGCTGCGTCCCCTGGGTCTTGGTCATTGAAAAACTGGAGGTTGGCAAGGTCCTCTTCCATAACCGTCAAATTATCTGCCCTCTGCTCAAATCCATCCCCTCGGATCATACACAGCTCTGCCCTCTCCGACAATTCTACAATGGGCCGAACCTGGCCTACTGACAGAATATAATCACTCGAATTGTAGGCTTCCTCAGCAGAACTCCCAGATTCCTCAAATTCTGGCTCAACAATCCCATTCTCCTTTGAAATCATCCCTGTCCCATCTTCGAAGGTCACCACCATTGGCTCTGGTTGGGTTCTGGAGATGTCCAACATGCACAAGTCAGTGCAGTCAGGAAGGAACACCTTCGGCTTAGGTAGGTGGAAAGGAGTGATATATATGCTAGGATCGTAAGACACGACCCTAGTCTGGATAAAATTGATTCTTTTGGGAGGTGGATCTTGGTTGTGTGGTGGGAGAGGGTTTGTTGTAACATTAGGTTTCTCGGGAGGCAAAATGAGTCGGTTATCGATGAGATCTTGAACCTCATGACGTAATCGGAAGCACTGGTCGGTGTCATGACCGTGCTGTTGGTGAAATGCGCAATATTTGGCTGGGTTGTGGGTAGGGGGAAGTTTTCCGGCAATGGCCGCGGCTCTAGGGGCTTCAAGTGCCCTTTTCTGATTAAGACCCCCAGAGCTTTGGACGGGGGCATATATAGTGGAGCGAAGGTTCTTTGGTTTTTGGGTGGGCATTTGGCTGTTTGTGTATGGCTTCCGGACGCACCGGAGAATGATATTTACTAAGTCTTTTGATCAACCTACGTAAAACTGGCATGCCCGTAGGGAAGACCTAATGTTTGACGCACAGAATTGGGTGCGGAAAGGCTGTAATGAGGTCAACCTTAGCCTTGTCGTACCTTATACTCGAAAGGAACAATGTGTGCCCACACTATACCTCGACGAACCACTAAAATGGGCTCTTTTCCCAACTCAAGATCTAATGTGTTGCGCATCAATAACATCGTTCTAACATCTCTAGTCAAGTTCCTAATCGCATTTCTCAAAAAACGGACTATTCAAACACTGAAAATCATCCATAAAAACCTCTAAGAATACTTCCCACCATATCAGAAGAAAAATGGCCATCTACACCGTTAAAAGTCGCCGGTGCATTACACTAGCCAAAGGCATGCGCCTGTAAGCCAAAAGTGCATAAGGGCATGTGATGTGGTCTTTTCCTGTAGCGTCAGCGGGGTCACCCAGGACTTGATATCCCCAATGAAACACTAGAACCCGTCCCTTTAAACCCTCGTATGTGATTCTTCTTGCAGAAGGAAAAGTGTCCTTCATCTCTCTCT
>NW_021026268.1:1042076-1071243 GCF_004153795.1 Camellia sinensis
ATATCACATCCTTTGTGTAGTTTACTAGTTAAGGACGCGTCTTTTGTCTTTGATGAGGCATGCTTAAAGGCATTCGAAACACTAAGAATGGCCTTGACCACCGCCCCAATCATGAAATCACCAGATTGGTCGCTTCCCTTTGAAATTATGTGTGATGTTTCCGATTATGCTGTCAGGGCTATGTTGGGCCAAAGGGTCAATAAGGCACCATTTGCTATATATTATGCTAGTCGCACTCTCTCGGATGCTCAATTGAATTACACTACCACCGAGAAAGAGTTGCTAGCCGTGGTCTTTGTCTTAGATAAATTCTTGTCCTATCTCCTAGATTCCAAGGTCATAGTCTTCACTGATCATATCGCTTTGCGGTATTTACTATCAAAGAAAGAGACCAAACCTAGATTAATTAGATGGATTTTGTTGCTTCAGGAATTTGACCTAGAGATTCGAGATAAGAAAAGGGTCTGAGAATGTGGTGGCGGATCACTTCTCCCGAATCGTCGTTGAGTATACTAGTGATCCTCTTATTTTGCATGATTCGTTTCCGGACGAACAACTCTTTGAACTGTCACGAGCGAGGCCCCCGTGGTTTGCACATATTGTGAATTACTTGGCCATTGGGCAAATTTTGCAGAATTGGTCTAAGCAAGACAAAGACCGATTCTTTTCGCATGTCAAGTATTATTTTTGGGAGGATCTAGAGTTGTTTAAATATTGCTCCGACCAAGTGATCCGATGGTGTGCGCCGGAGAGTGAGGTGCATAGCATTCTTACATTTTGTCATTCTTCTGCATGTGGCGGTCATTTTAGTGGGCATAAAACGACCGCCAAGATTTTACAGAGCGGGTTTTATTGACCCACAATTTTTAAAGATGCCCATCAATTTTGTAGAACTTGTTTGCGCTGTCAGCAAATGTGTTCGATGTCTCGGCGTGACATGATGCCAATGTCCTCTATTCTTGTGGTAGAAATATTTGATGTTTGGGAGATTGATTTTATAGGACCTTTCCCGTCGTCGTTCGGTTTTGAGTATATTTTCTTAGCAGTAGATTATGTGTCTAAGTGGGTGGAGGCGATAGCTACCCGAACAAACGATCATAGAGTTATAATCAAATTTTTGCATGAAAACATCTTTAGTCGTTTTGGGTTTCCTAGAGCCATAATAAATGATCAGGGTACGCATTTTTGTAACCGGTTCTTTGAGTCGGTAGTCAATAAATACTCTATCACTCATAAAGTTGGCACTCCATACCACCCTCAAACTAGTGGCCAAGTGGAAGTTGCAAATAGGGAGGTAAAGCACATAATAGAGAAAATGGTGAGGTCAGATAGGAATGATTGGTCACAATGGTTGATTGATGCACTATGGGCCTACCGCACTGCTTATAAGACACCCATTGGGATGTCACCATATAGGGCAGTGTTTGGCAAAGCTTGTCATCTCCCGGTTGAACTTGAGCACCGAGCATTGTGGGCCATAAAGAAGTTTAACTTCGATATGGCCGCTGCTGGGCTCAACCGGAAATTACAACTCAATAAGCAGGAGGAAATCCGGAATGATGCATATGAGAGTTCAAAAGTTTTTAAAGCTCGGACTAAAGAATTCCATGACAAGCACTTTAATAGAAAATCCTTTGAACCCAGCCAAAAAGAGTGGCTTTTTAATTCAAAATTGAGACTCTTTTCGGGTAAGCTAAGATCAAGATGGGATGACCCATTTGTGGTTGTTGAGGCATTTATTCATGGCGCTGTTGAGGTGCAAGATCCAAAGAATGGCCCATACTTTCAAAGTGAATGGCCAAAGACTGAAACCATATATAGGGGGGATTGGGAATGGGGAAATGATTGAGTCCAATGCTTTGATGGATCCTTTTTACTATGATTGATAGATTGATTTCTTGTTCTCCTTTCTTTCCCTTCTATTCTATTCTATTTTATTTTTCTTTGTTCTTGTTGTGCTTTATTTGCGTTTAGGAGGCTTTAAATCCTCTAAAGGTGTAATTCCTTTGGTGTTAGCCATGCCCGAACGGCATCTGACGGTCTGGTATAGCCACCTAATCGTGTTTGTAATGAGTTCCTAGGAGATTAACTGAGACGGTAGAAACTAGAGTTCGAATGGCAAAGCCTAGAACACAAAGGTTTGGAATTTCCGAGACTAGAGTCTGGTTTAAATACCCAGGGGTGTGGAGATTGCTTCAAAACTACCCCGGCTTGAACTATGTATGGCAGCCCCATAGGTTGAGGTAGCTTTATGCGCCTCAATTCTGGATACCGAATCAACCTAGTCTGTCACCCTGTTGGAGAATAGGGAAAGTTACAAACACAGCTAGGGAGAAAAGTAGTATCCGTGTTTTTCGCGTGAAGATTATACCCTTGTTAGGCATTCCGATATTTTTCAAAGTCCTATACTTATTTCGGATGTCAAATAAAGAAAACAAATGGTTTAGCATGCTTTGGGTGGTACTTGGTTTTTATTTATTTTTCTTTAATCTCGTAAAAATGTATTTAGATATATTTATATATAGTTATACAAACAAAAAAATCCAGAAAAAAAATGTTGTATTTGGTATAAGTTTTCTTCAAAAAAAAAAAAAGGAAATTCCCGCACGTGCGGCAATAGTGTGTCAAACCAAAATGCGTACTGCATTAATTGCAGGTGCGCGAGTGTGTGCGTCAGCCAAGCCGCACGTGCGACCTGGGCCCCGCACGTGTGGAACGTCGTTTTAAAAAAAAAACGAGAAAGAAAAATCGTCGCACGTGCGGCCTGGACCCCGCACGTGAAAGAAATATGTGAATTTGATTTTCGCCTACTACTTTAAAAGCAGGTGCGGAGGGGAGGTGCGTACATCTAGCCGCACGTACGGCCTAGGCCTCGCACGTGCGGAACGTCGTTTAAAAAAAAAAAAATTGCAGATTTTGTTTTGTTTTTATTTTTATTATTATTATTTTTTTATTTACTTATTTGAATTTTTTTTTTACAGATTTTGTTTTGTTTTTATTATTATTATTATTATTATTATTATTTTTATATACTTATTTGAAGAAATTTTTTTTAATTATTTCTTTATTTTATTTACATATAAAATAATAATAATAATAAAAAAAAATCTATTTCTTTGTTCAACTTCTTTTATTTATTTTATTATATTTTTTTTAATTTTATTTTCGAAAAAAAAAACAAAAAAACAAAACAAAACAAAACAAATTTATCGCAACACACCTAATCCACTCTCTCACAATCACTCACACACACAGATCTCTCTATCTCACAACCCCACAAACCTACCATCTTCTTCTTCTTCTTCTTTCTTTTTCTTCCATTTTTCTTCTTCTTTTTTCTTCCTCACCACCACCATCTCACCGTCGGCGTCCTATTTCCTTTTCGTCCGTCGAATCTCCAGCGACCACCATTTTTTCCGACGAATCATTTTTTTTCTTCCCCTCTTTCTTCACTATTTCAAGGTAAATCATCCCTTTTTGTTTCAAATTTCATATTTCTTCTCTCAATCTTGCATTATAGTGAGAAAATAGGGTTAGTTTACCATAGATCTAGTGTTTAAAAAAAAATAAAAAATAAAAAAAATCTGGGCAAGAAGACGATTGCCACACGTACGGCCCTCTCTGGCGCACGTGCGGTTAAAAAAAAAAAAAAAAAAAAACTCAGAAATCATGGTGCTAATAATAATACTAATTTAGTTTTTTTTTTATTTGCTATATTTGTTTAGTTTAAATTGTTTCGTTAGTGATTCTCATTAGTTTAATTAGTTCGTGGATTGTTTTGATTTTATTTGTTTAGTTAGTGATTTTATTTTTATTTTTTATTCTATGATGTAATTATTCATTTAATTATTAAGTAGTTTATTTTTTATTTTATTTAATTTTCTGAATTTTTATTTTATTTTATTTTATTTTCTTCTCTTGTATTAACTAAAAAAAAAACTGTTTAGTTTAGGTTATTTTATTCTATACTTTAGTTTCTTTTGTAGTTTAGTTATTTTATAGTTTAGTTTAGTTTATTTTATTTTATAGTTTACTTAATTTAATTTAATGTCATTTTTATTCATTTATTTAATTATTTTTGTTTTTATACAAAAAAAAAAATGGTGCGAATTGCATGTGGTAAATCAGTGGGCAGACTTGTGCTTTAATATTTTATTTGATTCTCATGCTGGTTTCACGGGTATATGTGTTTATTGTTGGTGTGTGCAGGATATGAGTCAACGTATTTCTGCTCGGGCCTCCAAAAAGGCCAGAGGTGCCACCTCTTCGGCGCCACCACCGCCACCGTCACCGTCACCACCATCCTCGCCACCACCACCGAGTGACTTGCCACGGCCGGAGTGGGCTTCCCACCCGCTTCACAAGCTCACGCAGTTCAACATTCCATATTTTCAGCGTGACACGGACACTACTTGGACCGTTAAGCAGCTCCAACTCCGGCAACAGTTGGGCGTTTGCACTGTGACAGCATGGCTATCAGGTCCCGCTTGAGGATATCATCTGGATGCATTTGCGGAAATTTATATGAGAGGCAGTTCGGCCTGAACCTATGCAGAACCTGACTTGGCCACTACCATTTGCCAATTTGTTGACACTTGTGTTTGAGCTGAACGACCTCTCCATTGCTGAGAATGAGGAGATTGATAGAGCGTATTCGACTTTCGGCCAGCGGGATGGCAGCATAGCATATCTCGCATCCCGCAGCAGGTTAGTGCCCCAGTTGATGAGGCCCAGGACCTCGTACATGACCACCCACCTCATCCTGTTCCCCCCGTGCCTCCCAAGGAGACCCACTCTACATGACTCGCGAGGAGTACTTACAACTTCAGCACTCTGTGGATCAGGTCCACAGTACTCTTCATGATCACCACCAGAGTCTCATGGAGTTGCACACGGATTTTCAAGAGCATCGAGACTATTCTCAAGCGACCTTCGACCAGCTATATGCCCACTAGCTCACCATCCAGCAACGGGTTCAGGATGAAGCCTTTGAGACGCGCTCTTTGATGCAAGCCTTGTTTGCCCAGCATTTCCTGCCACCATCGCCATCGGCTTCCCCGTAGTACCAATTGTATATTGCTTTATCTCTTTTATTTTTATTTTTATTTCTTTTTAGTTATTTCATCTTCTCTTTAAAAAAAAGAAAAAAAGAAAAAAGAAAAAGTTGAGTGTGTGTGTTACTATATGCCTACCTGGATGTGCATTTACAATCTCTGGTAATCTTCTCTCATTTCTCTTTACTTTTCCATTGAGGACAATGTCATATTCAAGTTGGGGGATGAGGGTTGTATTTTCTTTTGTGCATTTCTATTTGGCTCAATCATTCATGGTTATACCTGTTTCACTTGATTGCATTACTTCACTTGATGTGACTTGTTGCTAGTAGGGTGATGATATTTGCATATGTTGATTGGGGAGCATAGTAGACTTGTATGAAAAGGATTTATTGGGTAGATACTTGCATGTGATGTTTGCACTAGGGGAGTTGTTTGTGCTTGTGGTATTAGTACACTTGTCATAAGTATGCCTTAATTCACATGAACACACTCTCATAGCGGTGACTTCTTTATTGTAATCCCTAGTGTACATCATTGATAATAGCTAGGTTGCAGAAAAGAATAAATGAGGAGCCAAGATTTTTATAAAAAAAAAAAAAAAAAAAAAACTTGACTTGTTTGGGTTCGTAGCCTTTTTAACTCGAGTTATTAAGCCCGTAGGGGTGTCTTTACACCTAGTGCCCTAAAACCGTCTGGTTTGGGAGTCATTTGCCCAATACTTGCTACATGGGTTAATTAGAAAGCTTAAGGAACTTAGACATTGCACAGTTAAGGAAAAAATAAGGAGAATGACTTGTTCGGATTCGTAGCCTTTTCAACTCGAGTTATTAAGCCTGTAGTGGTGTCTCTACTCCTAGTGCCCTAAAACCATCTGGTTTGGGAGTCATTGGCCTAATACTTGCTACATGGATTGATTAGAAAGCTTAATGGGTCAGAACATTGCACCGTCATTTAAAAATAAATAAATAAATAAATAAAAAATTGAGAATCTTGGCTGCAACAGGTTAGTTTCTCTGTATATGTTGGGTGTTATTATGAGTTACACTGGGCTATTATAGTAGACAGTTAACTAATATGGAGATTGCACTTTACACCAAGGGTACTCATGACTTGTCTACTAGCATGCACAAATAACATGGGACTTTACTTTTGTATTAACTGAATTGTGGTTTTGACTCAATAGGTTCCTTCATGCTTGTCCACTGTGCCTTTAATGACTCATGATGTCTCAATATCACACTGTAGTGGCCCATAAGTTGATTGTTAGGTGGAGTAGTGTGGTCAATTGTTGTTGAATATATATGAATATGTTAATATTTGTGGGTATCATTTCTAGAAACCCTCACGAGACTTTACTCGTCCACTTAGGGTAACCTTGTGGTTTAAAGGCTTGTTGCATATGCTAAATGCAACCGTTTTCCCACGAAAGAGGAAATAGATAGATTTTGTTTAATTTTATTTTATTTTACTTGCTTGAGGACTAGCAAGTTATAAGTTGGGGGATGTGATTAAGGCCGAATTGTACATCATTGAGGCCGTTAATTAGGATATATTAATTTCACTTGCTTGTCAAAATTGTATACTTTATGTGTGTTGAATGTCAATCAGGTTGTACCTGGTTAGAGCATAAAATGGGCAAAAAGATAGAATTTGGAGAGAGTTGACTTTTTCGCACGTGCGTTGACTTTTCCCGCACGTGCGTTGACTTTCTTGCACGTGCGTTGATTTTTCTAGAAAAAATGTACCCGACATTTTAAACCTGTTTGGAGGAGAACATGAATATAAAGAGAGAAGAATAAGGTTGGATTAGGTTTCTGAACTTGTTTTTGCAAAAGAGAGAGGCTAGGGTTTGCGAAAGAAATAAACTTGAAGCTTCAAGCATGTCTCCCATGGTGACTTCTTCTCCATCTACCTCATTCCACTCCTCCATGAGTGGCTAGTCTCCTTTTCTAGGGTTTTGATGAAACCCTAGCCATGTAATAGGTTTTTCTTTTTGGATTTTCAATTATGTAAAGGTTTGAACACTTGTATGGTGTTTTAGAAGTTTCATATATATATTTTCCATTATTTCTTCAAATATTCGGCTTTCTGTGATTGTTGAATGTTTTCCATACAAGAGTTTTCTATTCTTTCACATTCAAGGTATGAGACGAATCATACTACGAGAGACGAGTCGTATCACTACCTTAGTTTAGAGTGAACGATTCATACTTCTTGAGATGGTTCGTGCTCGTACATTGAATGTGATGATTTTCTTGTTAAATGCTTTGAGTTTGTAGTTACGAAGCATTATTTCGTTCGGACCATAACATAATTGTTTTCAATTTGAAAACCCTATTTACGTAACTAGTGGTGGACTCTTCGCCCTAGGTTTTCCCCCAATTTAGTAAATTCACTTTCAGTCATAATTGATAATTTAATTATTTAGTTTAATTTATTCGTTATTAAATTAGGTTATGATCAATCATTCTTTTCATCAAAATTAATTTAGGAATTTATCAATTAAATTAGTTTAATTTCACAATTGTCCATGTGGATCGATACCTGGACTTGCCATTATTCTAAAAGAATTTGATGTAGTTTAGTGTTTATTTTGGGTGTGTTCAAACGACCCATCACTATCTGTTCAAATTTATTTCCAATCTGTTCAAAAAATTTCTCCATCTGTTCAAAATTTTCTCTATCTGTTCAATTTTTTCCCCTATCTATTTAATTTATGTGGATATCTCTTTCTATCTATTAAATTCTATGGGTTTCTCTTTGTTTTTATCTGTTGAAACAATATCTCTTAAAATATTTATTTATTATTATTTTTCCAAAGAAATTCCCTTACCCTGTTCAATTTTTTTCGTTATCTATTGGAATATGTGTTAATTCTTATTCTAATTTTTACTTGTACAAATTTATTTGGTTAAAATTTTTGTTCATTTTTTTATTTGTTAAAAAAAATTATGTGTTCAATTTTTTTCCCCTATCTATTAAAAATATCTATCCAAAAATTTAAATCCACCATCTGTTGGAATACTTTGCTCTCCAGATCTACAACAACAATAAATCAACGACAATCAACTACAAAAAATAAAAATAAAAGAACCATAAACCATAACCCTAAACTGAGGCCAATATGTTATTGTTCCAAGATAGGAGTATGGGAGGGGATTCTTAGAACCTTAAATAAAAATCTAAGAGTCAAAGATTTGAAGCATTGATTATCAGATCTATGTTGAAACAAGAACATACTCGCTGTTGGCTATCATTACCATTACTTTCTTTGACCATTGGGGTACTGCAAAATTAGTACGACCTCCGAGGGCAGCATTGAGAGAAGTATTGGAAATTGTAAGTTCCGACAACGTTCTAAACATCTTAGATTCCCTGTACTTGCACAAACAGATCGAACACATTGATGCTATGTTTAGATGGAGTGATTTGGAGAGAAAAGAAAAGAAATAAAGAGATATGTATTTCTCTTACTTATTTGGATAACTTCAGTGGAGAGAAATGGAGAGAAATTCATTTATCTTATAACCTTCATTTTAATTCTTCCCAAAAGTTGAGAGATTATGAGAGAAAAAAAACCAACAAATTCTTATATTTTCATAATACCAATTATGTCCCTGTAAAAATAAAAGAAATAAAATGATTGAAAATATAAAAATGTTATTTTGGAAATATAACATAAAATAATTTCTTTTCTTTTTCTCTTATGAAATCTAACCAAGCAAGAAGGAGAGAAATCACAATCATTTATTTTCTTTTATTTCTTACTTATCCAAATAAGAAGTAGAGAAATCACAATTATTTATTTATTTTTTTTCTCTTATAACTTAAGTAATCATTTCTTTTCTTTTCCCTCCTAGGTTCCCAAACATAATGTGAATTGTTGGTTCTAACCTAGGGTATGAATTGAATTGAGCCCTAACATGGCGTTATAGTTGTCTTCGTTGTCGTCTTCGGTGACAAAGATTATGCAAGGGAGAATGATGTCGTTGGCGGTGGTCGGATCGATGGCGTAAGAATGAGAGAGAGAAACCAAATGGCGTTGCAGTATGATGCGGCGAGAAAGAGAGATCGATGGTGAGAGAGAGAGAGTCCAAATCGGCAGGAACATAGGAGATCGAGGGGGACAGAGGTGGTCAGCGGCGAAGATGAAAATTAAGAGACAAAGTTAGCGCTTGGGTTTAGAGAGAAAGAAAGAGAGAGAAAATATTTTGATCATTTTATCTAAATTTATTATTTTAAATAAAGTATTCTAGGACTTGAACTTTTAAACAAAAAAAAAAAAATTTAAAAATGAATTTATCACCCGAAGTACCCACCTCTAAATTTTTTTAATTTAAATTAGAAAAAAAACAAAATTTCACAAAGTAAAAGATGCAACACGTGTCCTTTAAATTGAATTCTATGCGTGTAAAAGCAAAGGACGACACGGCGTAGAATAATAAAATCCCTACTCCCCTAAACACAGAAATTCCCACCCTTCCCGGTGAAATTAACTACACTACAAACCACCACGAAACAAGGAAGAACAAGTCCTTAACCTGCGCACCCACCTTCCCTCCACACTTTTTTTAAACCTACGCCACCCCCACCACCACATTCTTCACGACTTTCTCTCTCTCTCTCTCTCTCTCTGCGAATTTTCCAAAGAAGATCTCACACACACACACACACACACACACACACACAAACCGCTACGAACTTTCTCTCCAATTCTCTCTCACCCCCTCCAACACGTTTCCAGCCTCTCTCTCTCTCTCTCTCTCTCTCTAACTTCCTTCCTCATGGTTTCGTTGATAAAATTGCTAATACTTCCTGGTTAGGCATATTAGGGTTTTGCAATTCAGGTCTTTCAACTGTGTAGTGAGGGTTTTGAGAAAATTTGGGGTTAATTTGGTTTTTTTTATTTTTTGTTTTTGAATTGCGATGTTGATTGAAGACGATCGGACGTTTGAGGATCTCTCGGTTGGTGACGATGGTACTGACCTTTCCATGGATCTTCAATCGTTGTTGGAGATTCTTGGAGAGACTCCTCCTGTTTCTGATCCTTTGCAGGTCGGTTTTCTTCTAAATTCCTCGAATTTTTTAAGCAATTGTGATACTAGCCTGTTGTGGAAGTTTAAAAAACGAAGTCAATTTTGAGAATTTGATTTTGTAGATTACGTTTTTCATCTTTTTATCTGGCTTTGAAACTCTCAATTTGTAGGCTTGTTTGTCTATGGCTTTTTATTAAAAATGTTAATGATTTTTTTTTTTGGGGTCAATTAATTCACGAAATGCGAGTTCTTGTCTTGATCTCTGTGTTTTCTGGAAATATAAGTGTGTTGTCAAGTAATGGTTTTGAAGGTGTATTGCTTATATAGTTATATTTAAATATTTACAGTAAAAGGTGTGCACACCCGTATGGGTGTGCTTGAAATCAGTAGTTACAGATTTTTGGATGTGGTTGAATTTAGCAGTTGCAATTGCAATGGATTCGAGCTGGGATATAATGGTAAAGACACTATAGATGATAAATATCAGAAATAGATGTTTTTGAGAATTACATGATCAGAACTTGTAGGAATTGGTTATAACCACAAGTGTTACGAGACAATAGCTTTTGCAGCTTGTTATGTGATATGGGTTTGTTTACTTAGTTAAAGAACATTAGGTATCAATGTTTAATAGATGTAACTGTAAGTGTTAATTTATAAAGTGCCTTTTTTTTTTAATGAAAAAATATATAGAATTATAGATAGTTTTTATTAATATTGATTGTTTGTGGATATAATATTAATCTAGATAGCAAATAAAAATATGTGAGAACATATTTTATTGTCGTGTCCCCGCGTCTGTCTCCATTGTTTTGAAATCGCCGTGTCCCGTGTCGACCTTCATATCTGTATCCATGCTTCTTAGTTTCTTATTTTCTAACACTCACACAAATTTTGCTTTCATATATAATCATAAAATTATATACTAAATTTACTTACATATATCAAGGCATGAAGAAATTATTACAAGAATTAAAAAAGATAAAAATATGGTCTTGTTGCTTTATGATTTAACAAATCTAGATTAAAAAAGAATATGTATAATTGTTTTTAAATAAAATGTAAAATTATAATACCAATTAAAAATTTAACCAACTTCAACAAAATGTCAATTAAATATTACATTTATCGCATTTTTGGATACAAAATTATTAATTAAACATTCATAATCTATAAGGGCTTGGCCCTTTAGTTTAGATTGTGAACTTAGATTAGTTAAATTGGATCCTTGTTTTTTTAGCCCACCAATTACTCGAACCATACACGAAGTTATCATGTTAGGGTTGATAATTTTTTGACACGAATTTGAATATAACACGGCTGGATAACATGAATATTTAACAGGTCAGGTTCGTGTCGAATGTGCATAACATGAAGTTCACACTGATAACCCATTTAATGAATAATTACACATTTTAATATTTCTGCGAAGGGTTGCCATGACATTTTTGAATCTTTTAGGTATCTCATCTAGTTGAATGAAAAAGTATATAAAATAGGATTTCAATTCATATTTTATTTTATTTTTTATTTAAGATGTGTATTTTTGTCACCTATTTTAGAGTTAATCTAGTAAAAAACTTATACTAATAGGGTATGTTTTTTAAATTGGGGAAATGAAATTGAGTTGAAATCACATATTTTATTAATAATTTCAATCAGTTAAAAATGTTAATGATTTTTTTTAATTAGTTTCATTAAATTTAACTAAGAGTGAGTTTTTTCCATGACACATTAACACAACATGAACTAGACACAATCCAAAAATGATATGACATGATAACACCAAAAATAAACAGATTGGGTTAGTGTAGGTAATGCTGACATGAACTCGAAATGACTCGAACCCCTAAATTTTGTTAAAATTTGAGGCCCTAGGCGACATCCTTAAGGGCTGGTCACGCAGTTGAGTTTCACCATGGTGGAGCTGCCTTTAGCTTTAAATTCAATTCATTTTGGGTGCACATGTTGGAAGATATGAACTTCTTGTGGATAAATTTGTGAAAAACCTAGGGCTTTCCTCTTTTACTTTAATTTTGTCTTCCACATTAATTTCGAAAATTTTGAAATTATGATGGGAAAAGGCAGTGTTTGCTATTGCATCAATATAACTCTTCCTTATTTTCTGAATGCAAAGGGGCATGAGAAGACAGATACAATGTACATGTATGGGAGGATAAACGGGCTGAGCCTGATTCTGATGTTCCACCTCTCACTGTTTTGTTGTTGAGAAAGGGAAAGAAAAGAAAAAGTAATCAAAAAACAGATGTTGAATAATGTGGCTTTGTTTTTTTTAATGAATTGGGTGACAGCTCCTCTCTCTCTCTCTCTCTCTCATGTTTAAATATTGAATGGGTTTTTTTATTCTATGCTCTTGTATAACCAAATTATTGCTTTTAGTTTCTTCAAGGAGCATACCTTCCTTAGATACTGAATATATGTGTTGTAATTTGCAGAATAGCCCAGAAGATTTATCAGTAGGAGAACTGCAGCAAGGCCAGTCACCTCCTGATGTTGGCAATAATGAACATTCCCTGCTTCAATTGGGTAAATTTATTATTCTGATGCTCGTTTTTCTTTATGGCATCTTGGACCTCTATTTTATTTTGTACCAAGGGAAACTGGGTTTTACATTATGATACTATAAAGGTTTTGCTTATGTTTGATGAAAAATTGAGGGAAACTGGGTTTACATTATGATCCTTAAATGTTTACATTGTGATTGTTCTTTATTGGATTGTTAATTAGGATTGCCGGAGTCGAAAAGGACATCTTCATTTGGGGATGAGTTAGCAAGATCTTTTACATTCTCCCCTTCACACAACTCTGAAGCTTCAGATTCTAGGGCAGGGGCGTCAGATGGTTCTTTTGACTCTGCTGGGAACTCTTTCAACTTTAGCTATAGAAAGAAGGAACCTTCAGCTCAGACTGGTTCTCCAGCTAGCTGCTCTGGAAGTCTTACAAATTGGACGTTGCCAGTTTCAGGTCGTGGTTCTTTAAGTGCAGGGAGTAATGGAGTTAATCAAAGTGTTTCATCTCACAATACTGATTACTGTGAAGAAACTCAATATGAGATGCCCAATTGTAGTGCCACATTTAGTATTGCTGCTGGTGATGCTAATAATGCTTCAGATTTTAGAGACGTGTTGGATTCCAATCACCTGAAGGGTGAAACTGAATTTCAATTCAGGCTTTTGGAGGGGGATACTTACTACCAATGTATGTGATTGTCTGCCTATAAGCATTAATTGCTGACGTTTCTATTGTGCTTGTGCATGGTGTATTATAAATTCTTATTCATTGCTTGTGTGCTTTATTTTGTTTTTAAAATTTCAGGTTGATGAACTGATTTAGATTTTCTAACATTTCAGATGGATCTCTCAACTCCTTTCTAGAGAAATCAGATTTTAACTATGGGAAGCATTGTGATTCAATTGAAAATAGCTTAAAAACCTCAGGAACACCAGAAATTGTGGATACCTCCATGACAGATATTGACATACCTTTGCCGTGGGGCCTGCATGATAGTTTCAATCTTCAATTTCAGCCAAGCAATGATGAAATGATGACCTACACAAAGGATGAATTGGAGGAGATTCCAACTCAATCTGCATGCTTACCTATTGCCATGGCGTCTGACACTCAGGTAGGAAAAGTAGTTGGAGCAGCCTTTGGGGCAGCGATAATCAGTGACCTTGATGTTAGTGGGCTTCAAGTCAAATGTGGAGGTTATAACCTTACATCACCAATTGGGGGGAACTCCTTTGGTAAAACCGATGATAGATCTATTGTTACCAATGCATCGTCACAACCCTTGCCTTGTACTTTATCAAACATGTCTAGTAAAAAGCATGTGATTTGTATGAACGATGAAAGAAATGATGACTTAGATTTAGCGCTAGGAATGGCATACTCATCTTATGATGTTATTGATGATACTTCTAGTAGGAATTCTCCTGGTGCTGGTGATGGGTTTCCAACTGAGAAAGGCTTAATGCAATTGTTGCCTCATATTCTGTCTTCCGATTCCAGTAAGAAGCTTTTGGTCCATGCAAAGGATGAAAACGAAGATGTATTTCTGGCATCTAAAAGAGCTCGCCATACTCTTGATAACATTAATGGACTTGGTAATAGAAACCCCAATCAAGTTGCTAATGATTTTTGTCTGAATCTAAAGGCCTCAGAGCAGTTAGGTTGCATAAAGGATGATAGAGAGAGTAAACTGATTCAGCCTAAGAGCTTGGATACTTGTGTTTCAAAAGTCGGCTGCCAAATAATTCAGAGTAATGCCATGGTTAACAGCTACCATGTTGATGACGATCCAGATATATGTATTCTTGAAGATATAAGTGAACCTTCATGCTCAAATCCATGGTCAATGAACAGGCAGTCGCTTGTTACTTCACAACGTACTACATTTAGTGACCCAGACCCCCTTAACCACATGGGAATGGGAGGTGCGAGGCTTAAAGCAAATGATGAACGTCTAGTTTTCCGAGTTGTATTGCAGGTGAGGTTTGATAGTTTGGCGTAAATACCTTGCGTATAAGTTAGTTAAGTAAATAAGCTGATTTCCCTTTAGTTAAAAGTATTATAAATTAGCAGTGCTTCAAAGTATCTTTAATTTGAAATATATTGGATAGTGAACAGAAATTATTACGTTACTTGTCAAACACAGATACTTCTAAAAGGGATTCCTGGCTGTGTTGTATCTTTATTGTACACCAAATATTATTTGGATTTCCGGGGATATATGTCTCTAGTAGTTTCTAAAGTAAACTCTAATTTGAAAATTATAGATGCGCATTTTTTTTTGGGAACAAGTATTTAATATTTTCAAGATTATCATTCATGTCTTTGGTTGTTTTATGAAGTTTTTGTTATTTACGATCAAAATGATTTGCTTGTGGGCTGTGTTGACAGAACACTTTTGTATGGCACAAGTTTGAACTTTAAACCAGGAAAATTTGCGTAATGTACTTTTTACTGATGGCATCATTGATATGTTATTGCATTCTTCGTTGTTTTCCTCCCTCTCTTTGGTTCTTCGATATAAGAAAATTAAATGTTTAAACCACATATAGATGTGTGCTAAATAATTTTCTTTAAAAGCAATTGTGTTCAGTAGTGTACTAATACTGGTGCCTAGAATTTGGTTTCTGTATCTAACACGTCATGTCTGCGTTGAAATGTTACCCTTGTATTTTTGGCCCGCTGATCATACTAGAAATCTACATATGCTATGCTTGTTCATTGTAGGATTTTTATGAGATTGATGGGGTTGCCTTGTCTATGTGCAAAACAGGCTTTTACTTCTATCATATTAAATTGCTCTTGTTTTTGATGGCTTGACTTTTTATGAGATTGGGACTATGGCTTGCATTGCAGGATCTTTCTCAGCCAAACACAGAAGCTAGTCCGCCAGATGGTGTTATGGCAGTGCCTCTTTTAAGACACCAGGTTTTGATCTCTTTTTTAATTTATTTTATTGGGTAAATATGAGTTTTGTTAGCTTTGGTCAAAGCATAACTCAAAAATTTATTGGAAACAAGGACAATATTGACTAGGAGGCAGCTTGACGCATTGTGTGGGATGGAAAATTTAAGGTGTCTTGCAGTAATGAAGATAGATGAACTGAAACATGAGGATCAGTATCTAAAAGGAACACTGGAATTAAACAGTCAATAACGCAAAATGAATTAAATGAATTTGGTTGGGTAGTGTTGCACTGTATCTGTCATTGTTGCTACTTGCTTTAATGGAAAGATTAAAGTAATGTTGAATGTCAGACAAAATTGGATCATTATAATTATCCAAATCAACTTGTTTTATGGTGGCTGACATCCTATATAGGCTATCATTTGTTGCATTCAAGAAGTAGAACCTGGTTTACTTATTGCTGTGTTGTGAGAACATCTCCATTGTGTGTGTGTGTACTTGTGCATGTGCTTGTACATTACCTGGACTGACATTTGTTGAAATTCTGGGCAGCGAATTGCTTTATCTTGGATGGTTCAGAAGGAGACAGCCACCTTACATTGCTCCGGAGGAATTCTTGCGGATGATCAGGTTGGTTTTTTTGGTTCTTCAAATGTTGTACTTTTTTTTAGTGTTATGTGAGGTTAGATAGTGAAGGAACTTGATGTTGTTCTGGGCTTGTACAATCATTCTCTGGCAGGGACTGGGGAAAACGATATCAACAATTGCACTTATACTCAAGGAAAGGGCTCCACTTTCCCTAGCTTGTCCAGACAGCTTGAAACACAATGAAATGGAAACATTAAATTTGGATGAAGATGATGACTATGTGTCTGAGCTTGATGGATTGAAGCAGGATGTTGAATCATGCCAAGTTTGGTCTAATGGAAGTTCTATGAAGAGTAGGGACACTTCTGTGCAAACAATGGGTAGGCCAGCTGCTGGTACCCTTGTTGTATGTCCTACAAGTGTCCTACGCCAATGGGCCGAGGAATTGCATAATAAGGTGACTAGCAGAGCTAATCTATCTGTTTTAGTTTATCATGGAAGCAATAGAACAAAAGATCCTTGTGAGCTTGCCAAGTATGATGTCGTCGTTACAACATATTCAATTGTAAGTATTGAGGTCCCAAAACAGCCTCTTGTCGATAAAGATGATGACGGGATTGGAAGGCAAGAAGCTCATGTTATTCTGCCTGTGGGATTTTCATCTGGTAAGAAAAGGAAATATCCTTCTAGTTCTGGTAAAAGATCTGCGAGGGATAAGAAGGGAATGGATAATGCATTGCTTGAATCTGCTGCTCGACCTCTTGCTAGGGTTGGCTGGTTTAGGGTTGTACTGGATGAGGCACAGAGCATAAAAAATCATAGAACTCAAGTAGCTCGGGCTTGTTGGGGGCTCCGGGCTAAACGCAGGTGGTGCTTATCAGGGACGCCTATCCAGAATGCAGTTGATGATCTTTATAGCTACTTCAGATTTCTTAGATATGACCCATATGCTGTATATAAATCATTCTGCTCCTCGATAAAGGTCCCAATCAGTAGGAATCCAACAAATGGGTACAAAAAGCTACAAGCCGTCTTGAAGACAATAATGCTACGTCGCACAAAAGGTGAGTTGGCATGAGGGATTTTCCCCCTGTAAATTTATTTTTATTTTGAAGAGAATTCTTCAATGACAACTAGGTGAAGTTTAATTATTTTGGTTTCTTTCTCTTACCCCTCTTCCTATTTCTTCCCTTGTTTACAACATTATACACCTAAGTGGTGAATTTTTACTAAGCTAGCTGTTTGCAATAGATCTGACATGCTTTACAGTCACTTATTCCTAAGAAACTTCTCTGTTATATCCTTTATTTCTAAAATTGCCGAGGTGTTTAGCTTTCATCCTTGTTCCCTTCTAAGGTGTATGGCTTGGCTGGGATATGTCTTATTCTTATAGTTGCAAGTATTAATCATCTTTTCCATCAAATCACTAGGGACTTTAATGATAGAACTTGTTCCAGGAAATTTTGGCGTCTCATCTCTGGAATGTCAGTCATTGTCATATCCTACAAATAACAATATATATGGAGTAACATGGCTGAAGTTATAATTTTCATCAGACTTGGATTAAACCAGTTTATTTTCATATCCTGTTTACAAGGGAGCATCTATACTTGTGGTTGGTTTACACTAGCACCTGGTGTCGTACACTAGTTTGCAGTCAAATTGTGCTCTTGTGGGCTCACTGCATATTGTGCTGTAGTAGTGCGCCATAAGTATAATTTTGGATGGACTTATTTTTCTGCGATAATTTTTATCATTTTTTAAGGAATTTATGACCGTTACAGCTTGTCAGTATATGCAATACTAATTTCCAATATGAGGAATGCCAGATAATATATTTTTTGATCTTGGTTTTATGATATGCTGGTGTGTCATTGTCTACATGGATTCATGAGTTTTGAGGTAGAATGAGTATGATTTTTATACTTGACTGACTTGTTTGAATTTGATGGCTATTGTACTGTTGGGGTAGAACTGCAACTGGGACTGCATCAATATACAACCTGCTGCGGGTACTTATGCTCATTTGTTGGTAAACGTTTTTTTATAGGCACACTTCTTGACGGGGAACCCATCATCAACTTACCGCCAAAATCAGTAGAATTGAAAAAAGTGGATTTCTCAGAGGAGGAGCGGGATTTCTATTGCAGACTAGAAGCTGATTCCCGAGCTCAGTTTGCAGTATGTTTCTTTGAAAATACCATCTAATTTTGAAGTTCTCTCCTTTTATTGTTTTAATGTTGTAAGCATGCTTAGTCTTCCTCTTTTATTACCTGTCCTTTTGACTTCTAGATTGGTATGTTATATCAGGAATATGCAGCTGCTGGAACTGTCAAACAAAATTATGTTAACATTTTGTTGATGCTCCTGCGCCTTCGACAAGCTTGTGATCATCCTCTTCTTGTTAGGGGATACAATTCTAGTTCCACATGGAGATCATCTGTTGAGATGGCAAAGAAACTTCCTCGGGACAAGCAAGTTCGTCTACTGAATTGTTTGGAAGCTTCTTTGGCAATTTGTGGCATATGCAATGTATGTTATTACTTGCTAATCGTTACGCATCGACTTAATTGCGTAGTAATCCCTTTTGGAATTGATGTTTCTCTTTTTGATTGCTTCAAGAAGCTATCCATTTGATATTTTAAATTAAGATATTGGTTATATTGCACAAATGGATAGATTATAGGTTCAATAAATATGACTCCCTTTATCCCAAATTGTTAGTCCTTATAAATAGCTATGGGCTATTTTGGAAATCAATGTCTTTTGATTTGAATTTGAGTGGATTAATTACATGTGCCCTTAAAAAGTTGGAACTCCCAAAAGGTATTAACATAGTTGGGATGGAGGATGATGGGGATGCATTTGGCTTATGATTCACGGGGATTCTCCTTTGTTGGGCTTCTGCTGTTGTTAGTAGCCATGGGCAGTATTCTATTTATAAAAATAAAAATACAAAAAGAGAAGAAAAAGTATGGGCAATATTATGATTTCTTGGTTTTCTTTATTGTTGTATGCTTTTGAATTTCATGAATTTTGTAATTCCATGATTTTCTTCCCTTCCAAGTCTTTGAACACTTTGCATTCGCCCTGTGTCCCATTTTCCCATTGGTTAATTGGGGATATTTTCTTTACAGGATTTTAAGTTGTATTCACTCATCAGATAGGGAGGAAATAACGTCTGTTCTTATTTTTTATCTTTTATTTTTCACTGTTTGATGAGATAACTTGTGATTTTTTAAAACAAACAGAAAGTTCGATATTATAGCTGCCTGTGACCATTAGCCTTTTCTATGCTGTGGTACCTTTGACTTTTGCCCACACTGACCTCGTACAATGAAGAATTGTTGTTTGTGATAGGTCTGTGAGTGATCTAGGATGACTAATATGAAGTAGTCAAAATGTTTTGTTTCTTTTGATGTTGGAACGGGAACTTTTATAAGGATACAAAAAAAAAAATGGGGTAGGCCTTTGAAGGATTCAACCAAAGCAACATAAATTAAAACCAAGACGTTAAGTTAGAGATATCCAATATTAGGCCTCGTTTGGCAAGAGGCTATTTTAGCCAATTAGCCAAAAAGTTACTAAATTAGCCAAAAAGCCAACAACCCATACCAAAAAGTCAAAGATTCTCTTTTCTCTCTACTTTTTGCACATCTTTTCGTAATTAGCCAAAAAGTCATCCCAAACATACAAGTTTTTTTTACCTACCTTTTTAGCCAAATAGCCAAAAAGTTACTAAATTAGCCTGTTCCCAAACGAGGCCTAAGTAGTCAAAAGTCAGATTCACTCGTTTGGGGCCTCAGATTTGGATGATACAAAGAGAGAGGATTGGTGCTGGAAATTGGATGCTAGGACGATCCATCATCTGTGGTTGCATTCTTATTGGGTTTTGTTTAAATTGTTTTTAAAAAGAAAAGAAACAAATATCTATAAGAATATTGAGAGGGTCTGTTGCACGATCTATAATGTTGCTGCATTTTCTTTTGTATTTACGACATTGCCTTAAACTTTAAGAATATTAATTTGGTTAGATGTGTGCATATTTCCTCTATTAGTGGGAATCCCATGACCAATGCATATGGACCCTTATGTATGTTGAAGTCTTGACCCTGGTTACTAGATTGAGGTGCCATGCCTTGTCTGAGTGGGAAAGGTGTTATGGATTAGTTTGCAGAGTAGAAACTTGTTGGTCTTTTTCCCAATTCAAGTTTTAGTATTATGAATTGAAAAATGGTTAGTATATTGGTCAACTGGTGATGGGGAAAGGGCATGCTTTGTTGAAACATAAAATGGCTCTCTAGGAAAAGGTGCATGATATATATGCCCTTATTTCTGCATATATGCAATACTTCAATGTTTTTAGATGCTAGTTTTCTGACTGGTGGTTTGATCAGTATGCTAATCATTATAATTGAAGGCAACTCTATATAATAGCAATTATATCTTACACTGTTTCTTGTTTTCAGCATATCGTGTGTCTCTGTCTCTGCTCCCCTGTGTTCATGGTTTTGTCATAAGGTTTCAGACTACTTATTTATCTATGGTTTCTCAGTTTCTTAAAAGCCTCATCTTCATGGATCAATCTTAAAATTACTTTCTAATCGAATGATGAGGTACTTATTTATTGAAAAACTTATGTCGACCTTTACGTAGGATTCACCTGAGGATGCTGTTGTTACAAGCTGTGGACATGTCTTCTGCAACCAATGCATCTGTGAACATCTGACGGGTGATGACATCCAATGCCCCACTACAAATTGCAAAGATCGACTCAGTGTATCTTCAGTGTTTTCTCGAGCGACATTAAAATGTTCTCTCTCTGAGCAGCCTGTTCAGGATGGTACCCCTGATTGCTTCGGTTCTGAAGTATCTGATAACCTTGAGCCTGGTTCCTGGAGTCATTCATTTGATTCCTCCAAAATCAATGCTGCCCTTGAGGTCCTGCAATCACTTTCTCAACCAAGCAACCGTACACCACTGAAATCTATTGATGATGGTGCCACTTGTCCAGAAAACTCATCTGATCCTCTTTCGAGGGGGTCAGAGCAGGATATGCTTGATAACATAAACTCGGATTTTGTTGAAGGTTCAAATGATTTGATTAAAGTAGTGGGAGAGAAAGCAATAGTCTTCTCCCAGTGGACAAGGATGCTGGATTTGCTTGAAACTTGTCTTAAAAATTCATCCATTAAGTACAGGAGACTTGATGGGACAATGTCTATTGTTGCCAGAGATAAAGCTGTGAAAGATTTTAACACTCTCCCTGAGGTTTGTGTGGGATTTTGGCATCTTTTGTTAGTATGCTTCAGTATTTGTTACTTCTATAGACATCAGTTCTGGAATTTGATCCCTTGTACTTTGTCATAGGTGTCTGTTATGATTATGTCTTTGAAAGCTGCTAGTCTTGGACTCAACATGGTAGCAGCTTGTCATGTTCTTCTTCTGGACCTCTGGTGGAACCCTACAACTGAAGATCAAGCAGTGGATAGAGCCCACCGGATTGGACAGACACGTCCTGTTACAGTTTTGCGGTTGACAGTGAAAGATACAGTTGAAGATCGCATTTTGGCACTTCAGGTATTATTTTTTGTTCAAATCTTGTAGTTATTTTTCATTTTCAATGTAAAATTTTTAGAATGTCAATCATAAAGGCATTGATGAGGATCGATTGATTTACTTGCTAATAATGGCTGCTTAATTTCTTGAATAAATACCATCTTTAATGAATTTTTAGCCCCTTGATGAATTCCTGTTTCATAAGTCATCTGCATATTGAAGAGTGACCTGCATATAGGATTTTTAGAGGATATGATATTGAGCTCAGTGATCATGGGTAAATATGTGCGGAAACTCTGAAATAGGCAGAAAGACGGGATTTTAGACCAGTTCACTGGACATGCTCTCAAACTGAGAGCAGGAGCTCCTCTGAACACACTCTTATTCTTTTGTTAAATAAATATTTCCCATCACATCTGTTGTAAATAATAGCTATTTGGAAATGGCTTAATTTTCAGATTCAACTGTGTAAAAGGGTGATTCTTGATTGTGTCTTTCTCCCGATTGCTAACAAGTCTTCTCATTTTAAGAATCAAAAACTGACATTGGGCTTGGGGTTCATATGTTGTGAAAATGTTAATGCAATTTCTCCCATCTCATTTGCAGCAAAAAAAGAGAGAGATGGTTGCATCTGCTTTTGGTGAGGACGAGACGGGTAGTTGTCAGACTCGTCTTACAGTAGAGGACTTGAAGTATCTGTTCATGGTTTAATCAGGGTATTCTTTTATAGTTTAATTGGGTGCACTCTTTTTTTTTCTTTTCTCTATAGATTCTTGAATCCCTAGGAGTAACTACAAAAGAAGGCTTCATTTATGAAGAAATCATGTGAATTCGTCTTTGTAAGAATTTTGCATGATCCATTTTTTGACCAATTGATTTCTCACATTCTTATTGTATAGGATTTGGAATTCAATAGGTTATGAGTAGTGAATATAGGAGCACAAATTGTAAATATATATAGTTCTTTTCTTTTTCACTCCCCCTTCCCCAATACAAATACTGCAAAATTTTAGTTTGATTGATCATGTTTCTCTCTTTGGTGGTTCTATTTATATTTGCTTTCATCTAATAATTTTGCTTGGTGAAATTACGGAAGAACCTTAATGGAGTGAAATTTTGTTTTGTTAGCACCAAATTATGTCAGGTTGTATATCTGTGTTGAGTGCCATTAATAAGAATCTGGTATGTTAAAGTGGCTAAAGTTGGAAGTAGCTACTTTTGAAGTAACATAAAGAAATGCAACGCGTGGAGTTGGGAGAATCAGAGTCGAAAACAGGATTTCTCACTTCTTTCTCTCATTCAAAACAGTGCATGAAACTTTACACGGCTCCCAAGTGATAACAGATAGAACTCATCTTCGTTCTTTTTTGAGTTTGAGCTGTGTTAACCTAAGGATAAATGCAGAACTATTTGGCTGTTCATATTATTAGTGTTTTATTTATGTTAGTATGCTGATATTACTGATCCAAATTTAAATCCAAACAGAGCCCTAGATCTTTTAGAATTTGGATCAGCCCGAGTGTTGAGTGCTTGCTGATTGTGGATTCTTTGATCAATGAGGCAATGAGGTTTTAATAATTATTTGTTCTTGTGCAATGTTGATATTCTATTTGGGCAACTTGCATCAACGCCCATCAGGGTTGTGGCAATAAAAGACCAGCATCCTTAGAGTGCCTATTGACATGGGTAATTATTCAATAGTCATGGAGCACTATGTTGTATTATTTATGAATGTTCCAAACAAATTATGTAGCGAAAAAATTTATAATTGAGATATAATGATTCACTTTTATCAGGTAGTCAAGAGATAAAGACTAACTCAATTTATTGTTGTAATTTCTTATTAGTCGGAAGTATAATATAGAGAATACGGAGATTCACAGATAGAGTTGGTTTTTTTATTCATTTCAAATATTAATCATGAAACACCATGAGGAGTAGGATGTTTAAATTCAAATTTCGAAGTGAATTTTGATTTACCTCTTCTTAGTCATAGAAGAAAATAATTCATAATCAAATTTTTATATAGAAATTCTATTCATAATGATATGATAGTGATATTTCTAAAAGTTTAAACTACAATATTAGCTGTTTTGTTTTGAAATGAAAATATGAAAGTTAAATGAAAATTTTGTTCCACAATATTGTATATTGTTACTCTTAATTTAAAAACATTCAAAGATAATTCTTATTATTTTCCCCCACTAGTTCTTATCCTATTTTTGCACCAAAAAAAAAAAAAAAAAAAAACAATTATTTAGTTTAATTACAACTTGAACAAAGAAAAGCATTTTATTAGGTCTTTTTTTGTTTTTTTTGGATGGGTACATTATCTAATAATATTTTAAGTAAACCAGCCAATCAATATTATTTTTTTAGTAGTTGATGAGATTTTTTTTGGTACATACTAAAAATTATATATATATATATATATATATATATTATCTAACAGAGAAGGAAAGAGAGTGTCGAGAACCCCTTAATAAAGTGAATATATGGTTGGGTATTGGACCAGATTGCTAACTCAATAATTGATACAATTCGAATTTTGGCACCATAATAACTCTCAGTATACTAGTAGGCTTCAAGACAGTAACAAATTATTTATTATGAACGTCGAAATTGATGTCATTGGACAGGATTGTGGATATAAGGTATGTGTATATATAATAATTTTAAAAGCGATCTCCATGCCAGAATGGTCCCATGGTCTAGTGGTCAGGACATTGGACTCTGAATCCAGTAACCCGAGTTCAAATCTCGGTAGGACCTTAATTCTTTCCCTTTATTCATTTTTCCAATTCAAAGTTACAATTCTGCTACTTCATTTGAGACTTCATGAATTCCACTGCAAAGTAAAGTTTTACACGATAATTGCACTATTACTAAGATTTCATTTTGGTCACGTTTATTTGGTGGATTAAGTTAGATGTGATTGGTGGATTACGTTAGATGTGATTGGTGGTGAAGAGATTAAATAAAAGTGTGTTTGTTATCATAATAATATGGAAGATGACTAATGATGAAATTGTTAAATTACTTTATATAAAATAAATAAAAAATATTAAAATAACCAGGTACACTTGGTAAAAAAAAAATAGACTTAATTCGCTCACTTAAAATCTAGCCAAGCTAATCCTCTTACTAAGAGGGATTACTAAGCCTGTTGGACTATTACTCCTCCCTTCCAAAATACTACCAAACAAGTTGTGAGTTGGACTATTACTCCTCCCTTCCAAAATACTACCAAACAAGTTGTGAGTGAGACCCATAGCCATAACATTATAATCCCCCCTCCCACGCCAATAAACGAACATAGCCTTTGTTTATCATAAAGTATATCCTCTATAGAAGGTTTGTATACGTGCCGAGCTGAGTCTAGATTTGATTAAGTAGCTTGTTGAATCGAGCTCAAAAATTTAATGAGCTTTAAATTTAACTTGTTTAAATCAACTTCAAACAAGTTTTTAACTTGTTTAATTTGTGTGTTTTCCTTACAAATATAGTCGCTGACACTTTAAATCCACCTCAAAGGAGTTTTTAACTTCTGTGTTTTCCTTACATACATAGTTACTAACACTGATAAAATGATTGATTGGAGAGGCATCCAAAGGGGCAAGGAAATTCTTAACAGGGCTCAAAAACATCTGTTAAAAAAATGAAGCTATTTGTTAGCAATTCTCTTTCCTTTTTTGTTGGTATATTCTCTTGGTCTAGAAATGCTACTTGTTTCTCCTCCCTAACCCATAAACCTTCAAGCATCCAGTTGTTATTGCTAAAGCTTTTGATTAGCAACAATGTGACCAACTTTGGGGCAGTGAAGAGAAAAAAAATCCTTAATGTTAGTTGTTGGAAATGCCCAGAGCAAGGTCCTATTTGTGAATGCCAATACCTTACGATATGAGTACTAGACTCGGAATTTTGTCAATCCACCATGTCTACCAAGAAACAAATAAATGTGCTAAACATTTTAACAAATCATGAAATTTGTACTGATTGATGGATTTTGCAAATTTTTCATTACATTCTCATTGTATTGCAAATAAGTTACATAGTGACAGTATATGGGTTGAATACCCCTATACCTATGTACTAAAACTTATTTTCATTCAATGTCACAATTTATTTAAAAAAGGAAAAAGATAAAATCCCCAATTCTACAATTACATAGAGACACATTTGCATGGTTTTACAGCTAGTTTGCTGTATTACAACAATTTCATAAAGCTTCCATTGAGGACTTCTATCAAACACTTAAACTACAATGTCAACTATATATGGGGAGTCAAGAACATACCTTTGATGAAACTATACACCAATTTATTTCAATTCATATATTGTTCTTCAAACATTTCAAATCCAAAATACAAAGCCCAAATCCCAAATCATTCATTCATTCATTCATTTGCATCGATCATTCAACCAAGACAATATATCCCGCTGAACAATCTCAACATTCTCATCAGTTTCTCCAAACAACAAAGAATGCATCATACCATCATAAATCTTCAAAGTCTTGTCTTCACTCTTGGCTTGCTCATACAATTCTCTGCTCACATCTGGATCAGTCACAGCATCTGCACTACCATGAATGACAATGAATGGAATACTCACATCACACAAACGCTTACTCACATAATCAGTAACTCTCAGAAGCTCCTTCACAGTACCCAATCTTGGTTTCCCATTATACCTCATAGGGTTCATACCCGCAATGACTTTCTTCTCAGGAACCTTCACAGACTTGTCCAAAAGATCAGCTGTTGGAACAACCGGCAAAGTGGGTGCGAATTTGGCAAAAAATGTCAGAATTTCAGGAAGCGGCCATCTGGGTTTGACTTTATCAGAGATTTTACACATGGGTGCCATTAGAATAGCTCCATTGAATGAACTAGGGTTTTTGAAATGGATCAAGAGACAAATCGCGCCGCCCAATGACTCTCCGGACAAGAATTTGGGGAGATTTTGGAATTGGGGGTTTTGGGTAGTGATGAATTTGAAGAAATTGAGACAGTCATCGACGACGAGATCGACATCGGGGAGGAAGGCTTTGAGGCCGTTGGATTGGCCATGGCCTTCGAGATCTAGGGCGAAGCAGGCGAATCCATGTTGGGCGAGGAAGATTGGGGTGGACTGAAATGTCCAGCTGATGTCGTTGCCGTAGCCGTGGACCATCAGGATGACGCCACGTGGAGGGGAGCTGGAGAGGGGAAGCCATGATCTAGTGAAGAGGGTGAGGCCTCTGGGTGAGGTGTAGAAGGATTTGGTGGATTTGATTCCTTGGTTGGAGTAATAGTCTTCTTCTGGTGTGTTTCCCCAATAGTATAGCCTGTTTTGGAGTTGTTGTTCCTCCATTTTTTTGGGGGGTTTGGAGCTCTGTGGTTGGTGTTGAGTGATGAATGAATAATGATGATATTTGTGATGTTGGATAAAAAATTAAATAAGTAATTTTTTTTTACTTACATTTTAAAGTTAAAACCCAACCAAAGCACTCTCTATCAGAACCCCGCTCGGTCTCTCTCATCACTTTCTCATTTCTAGAACCTTACCACCGACCCCACCCTCACCCTCATTCTCTTCATTCTGAAACCCAAAGCAGCGTCTTTCTGTTTCCATCCTTAGATGGTGAAGGTGAAGCGGCTTGTCTCTCTTCGCCGTCTCTCCCCCAGAACCCACCATCTCTTTCCCAAAACCCGCCATTTCTTTCCGAAGATCGCAGATCAAATTGCGTCACAAACCCCTTCTCTCTGTCTCTCTCTCCTCGTCACAAACCCCTCTTCGCATATCCCAAACAAGCTGAAAATGAAGATGGAAACCAAGAACGCCGATCATCCTCCCCCATTTCGCAGATCGCAGATCACAAAGATCCAGGTATTTATTATTTAAAATTCGTTTGAAATTTCTTGATAGGATTGAAATTGCTTGATTGCATTATAAATTTGTTTGAAATTGCTTGATTGCGTTGAAATTGGTTGATTGTTGTTGTCTGATTATGTTTAAATTTTTTTTTGTGAAATGTTTTTAATTTTTTTTTTGTGTGTAGGGTTTGGTTGTTTCACCCAATTGCTGTTTAAAAATAACAATAATGCTAGAGGGTCACAATTTTTGTGGTCACAATGGTTTAAAGCTGTTAAAATAACGTCGTTTTGGCATGTTTTACACCCAAAACGATATCATGTTTTACACCCAAAACGATATCGTTTTGACAGTTTTGAGTCATTGTAACCACAAAAATTGTGGCCCTCAAACATTTTCCTACAAATAAATAATTTATGTTATAAAGAATTTCTGTTTTTCAAAAAAAGAAGTTGGTGAATTTAGTTTTACAAAAAGAATAATGTTTGGGACCCCTTTTGGGGGTCACCCCCTCACCCCCTTTGCCACGTGGCAGGGGTGATTGGAGGAGTATGAAAAAAAAAAAAAAAAGGTAACCAATGAAAAAGAGAGGGGTCAAAGGAGGTGGGGGAAAAGGGATGAATCATTACTCTTAATTCGGTGGGCTGACATTGGGTGAGGGCATAGTGCTTGGTGCAAAATTGATTCAATTGGTGAGAATGAGACATCATATTTGACTTGGTCAAGTTCAATAATTTGTGCGTTGATTGCTACTCTGCTTTGAAGTATCTAGTTTGGTTTTTAGTTTTGATTTGAGCATATTATTTTGGCTCTTGTATAATTCTATTTTAAAAATTTTTATTCATCTATTTAGTGAAATCTTTCCTCTTGATTATTTATAATTATTTAGAATTCATCTAAGGGTGATTTGTGAGACCATTTGTGTCTCGTTTGGAAACTTTTTGGTTGATAGTGGAATAGAATTTCGATTCCGTGGATGTACCTCATATTGAGGGAACTACGTAAAATTCCTGTGTCGCTATTGATTTAATTTTTTGGCATTAATTTTTATTTTCATTGATTAATTTACTTGTGGAAAATCATCTATTTTCCCTGACAACTCGTATCAGAGTTTACGATTTATTTGAGTTTATTTATTTGTGTAAATCAATGGAGGGAAATATGGGTCGCATGTCTAACTTCAATAAAAGCAATTGGGTAATTTGAAAAACTAAAATGGATAACCTATTATTTTGTAAAGATTTGTATGGACCCATTGAGGGTAATAGTGGCAAACTTGAGGGTATGAATGATAATGAATGGAAGAGGCTTAATCAAAAAGTTGTTGGTGTTATCCGTCAATGGATTGATAACAGTGTGTTTCATCATGTTGCTACTGAAATTTCGGCACATGATTTATGAAAAAAATTAGAAAGTCTTTATGATAGAAAATCAGCCACAAATAAGGTTTTTCTATTTCGAAAGTTAGTTAATTTAAAATATGAAGATGGCAACCCCATTCCGGAACATTTGAATGAAATAAAAAAGTATTGTTAATCAACTTGCTTCTATGAAAATTATTTTTAACGATGAGCTGCAGGTTTTGATACTACTTAGTTCTTTGCCCGAAAGTTGGGAGACTTTGGTTGTGAC